>PVMI01017071.1:0-12448 GCA_008528875.1 Aulacorthum solani
GGTTTCTCTGTCTCAAGGTGATATAATAATCATGTATCTCGTGTTGATTTGTATTATGTCATTTAATAAAAATATTTATTGCACACAAGAAAAGTTGTATATTTTATAGTTTTATAATTTTCTTAATAATAAAATAAAAGATAATTACATTTTGAAATAAATATTTGTTGAGTTTATTAATTGCCCATTATTTAAAAATAATAAGAGAGTAATATATTAATATTTCAAGTGTGTTTATTTACTTGACCTTACAAAATGTAATCAAATAATTACGCTAAAAAAATTAGATTCAACTCTAAGATTTTGTAATTGAATTGATAACGTGCTATGACATTTGAAATTATAATATAATCATATACATAATGGGTGTAATCATGTATTGGGTACTTATAGCAGTTATATGGAGTGCATTTTGAATGCATTATGTATATAATTGAATATATGTATAAATCCGAAATGTATATTGTAGGTGTATATTCCGGAAAACTTTATACACGACGATGTGAATTTTCTGTTGTGGGAGAAATAAAAGTCAAAAACTTTGTATTTTAGATTGTAACACAAACGTTACAGACTTACAGTGCACTGATGAGTGGAGAAATTTTCGTTTGAATTCTAATATACATAAAATCATCACATTATGTAAATAATATCTATCGATAAATCGTAAAGTTGTTCAATTATAGGTAGATTAATGTGTATACACAAATACACAATATATTCGTTAATTTATGTTTATCTACCGACTATATGAACGTATTATGTGTTCACACAGGAAATGTCAAATATTTATTTATATCGTTTGATAATGTTTAATCCCATTACAAAAATTAATAGAAACCACCAAAGATAAGTCAAATTCTTATATAATAGACAATTCATTTTTTTTTGTAATAAATAGCCATGATAGGTATATTATATTATAAGACGTAAATAAATTTATAGACTTAATAGACAATATTTAATATTATATAAAACGTTTTTATCAATCAGCATTCAATATAGGTAAAAGACTGATGTCGATTATATAATAAACAATAACATCCAGTTATAGCCCATACAGTTTTAGACACGTCGAGCTGCACATTATGACTTTTTAATTTAAGGTGTATACTTAATTGTTTGATTATTTTGATTGCAGGCACATTTTAATCTCGATAATGAATAGTGTCGTTTATAAAATACCTTTTCACTTTAGCTTCAGTCATTTAAGTAATTACCCAGGAGATTTTTTTTGCCGTGTAATTTAATTCACCCGAACAATCTGGAGACGCTCTTTGAAGTCTCAATCACTAATTATGTGCTTATAGCGGAATCTCGTACAATATTTGTTTTTTTTTCGTTCTACCGATTACATAAAACAAAAATACTGGGCGCTTGTGGTGTTTTAATTGGTTCTGGGGGAGGACAACGTTAGATAAAAGGCGAAAGAGCAGAAGTTTGTTCAAAGCACCCCACCCGTTGGGACGGCTTATTAGTGTGCGGATCTCTTTGTGGTATTTAAACCATTCCGTTATAAAAGTATTGGGGGAGAGAGCATAAGAGAAACGAATGATTTTTTTTTCTAAGTGCTAAAGTCGACCAAAAATAAAGAGGGTGAGAGAGCATTAGTCTTTCTATTTTTTTTTATGCCAAACACATCACGACGGTCGGAAGTATAAATAGCCGAAAAAAACATAATATTATTATTACTATCTGTTGGCTATATATAGGTATGTATATATATATATCATCTATTGTAATATATTACAATATAGGAACGCTGAAAACATCTGTATCATGTTTAATGTATGCACTATGTGGCTAACACGAAACTAAAATACTTTAGAGGTAGATACATAAACTTTAGAAAGCCATATTATGTTGTTAAGCAAATCGTATTGTAATAAATATTTATCAATCTTACCTGTCGATGATGACCGGATCGGATGGTGTTTCGTTTCTGTTGCCGCAACTTTTCTTATCACAGCATCGGCTGCAAACGACATGATGTATTATAATACAAAATAAATACCGAAGAGGATTGTATATTTATATATATTATACATACACGACATGTTCGTAGAACGAACTATTATTACGCCGCACCTGTCCCCCGGGGTTTTGGCCCCCTTCAGTCTTATAAATACGCGCACAACCCCTCGCGCGAAGTCAGCTATTGACGATTTTGTTTACGTTGTATGTAAGCGCATACCTACATACAAAATAGCATGGACCACGTGCATGACTCGGCAAACTTTCCCCCCCTAGTTGGTTTGTGTGTGTGTGTGTGTGTGTGCAAACATTGTACACCTAAGAGACTTAAGGAATGTCGTTGTATCGGGGAGGAGCGTGTCAGCGGCCATAATATTTGACCGGTAACCGATTCATCATCAATATATTACTTTTATTATTATGACTATGGTTGCTAACCTAAGCCGAGCCACGCCGTCTTTGGCACCGATAAATTGGGGTCGGCTGTTATACCATCATAATAATAATATGTGCGTACGGTTATACCTTATACCATGTACAGGTAAATGTATTAAATATTGAATTTATCGATGATAATGCGTTACCTGCACATGACTTCATGAGTAAGCAACACCCGGCACATCTCTGGATTCTTGTCTTGACCTTCGTAAATGATGGCCTGTAAAATGACAAAAACATAATGGCTATAATAACATATTATGCGTATCAAGAAAATATAATAATAATAATAATTTCCATTATATATATTGATAAAAACTGAAAAAACGCATTGACCCATTATAAAAAAATAACAACACGATGAATATACATGGGTTATACTGCAGCTGGGCACGGGTCGTGGAGTTTTCCCGTTTCTCCGTACGGCGTTAAATATGTAATATCGTATAAACTATATGTGCTGCAGGAAAAAACACCCAAGTCCACCCCGTATAATGCATATATAATTTATAACGCTGGCGTTTGATTAAAACAGGCTCCATATAAGTGACATATTTTTTCAAAATATGAGTGTTTTCTTATTTATATTATAGAATATTCAAAGGAGCGGTTTATCTAATACCTTTAAAACGGCAAGAATTCTATGTGTTATATGAACGCATAACTCAATTAAGTAAAAAAAAGTTATGATCAATAAACCAAGAGTATATCTCATATATAGTTTTCGTTATAAAAAAAAAAATAGAAAAAAATGAAGCTGGTGAATATAAATATATGTATATATTATTATGTATACATAGAACGGATACGTCTATAAGACTATACCGTATATTATAATATATAGGTATACGCACCCATACATTGCTTAGGTATAAATACCATGAACTTGTAGCACGCGGGTGTACATCGGGTACATAATAATATATAATATAAGCGTATGCGATATATAATATATCGTGCTGCAGCAGCAGGTCTCCGTCGCGCGGCGAAACCGAAAAGGTTAATATTTTATGCCCTATAATGGAAACAATTAAAAAAAAGAAGGAGCCCTCCGAGAGCTTATGTAACATATTAAAGTAGCTTAATGGCATTAGCGTTCTGTAATAGATTTTTAAACAATACTCTCTCCGGCGGCGGCGGCGGCCTGGCGCGCACGCGAGGGGATCGTCGACTGTGCTGCAAGCGGCGGGGTGGAATAACGTTGCGGCGGTACATGGTGCACATATAATATATATATATATAAGACGGTTAATCCGGAGGTCTTAGGCTCGCGAGAATCAGGGGGCGCAAGCAATTTTATATAAATATATACACCGTGTACACGGCTTTGTGCTGCCGTGCGCCACCTCACCCGCCGCTGCAGCAGGATTTACTCGGCCGCACCCGCCCTTTTTGCGGTGGACCAATAAATACCGTCTAATTGAATATATGCATATACTGTGTGTGCACCGTGCACATAGGTACATATTACTTATATGTATAATATATAATACGAGTAAGCACGAAAGTTTGTGTGTGCGCGCCTATAAGTCCGCGCTAAACGTATATAATATATATTATACGCTTGCACCGCGTAACTTTTTTCTGCAGTCGTGCATTATACCTATACGATTTATCGTTATTATTATGTTTGAAACATAAATATTATACGCGAATCGTACGGATCAATCAGTGTTGTCCGGCGGACACAGCTGCAGTTGTAACTAGGATATAACTTAATATGAATAAACTATATCATATATTATATAAATAGGTTCTATACATAAGCTATACATAATACGTATATCGCGCTCAAAGGTCATCTAGTGAATTCCACTGCCCTGGATCGGGGATTATCATTCGTATGGCTCTATGCGGGTGTTACGTAAACATAACATCGTCGAGAAAGTTCTGGGGCGAGGTAAAACGAGACGCAAACGGTGGGCGTGCAGAACCCGCAATAAATGTTGCGTAATAACAGCGAGTAGACGGTTTGACTTTGAACGAGCTGATGTTCTCATCATTGGAGGTACGAAAATATTTTGTGTAACTATCGTCGCGACCATATATTATATATTCCTAGAAATCTCTTTTGAAGTAATGCATTATGTGTACAATATTATGGGGTGGAAACACAAAGTAGATGCGTCGGCGCCCGCTGGGGAAGTTTTAATGACTTCTAGGTATAGGTATATTACTACATTATATAGTGAAATTGGGTTTACTTAAAGTTTGCAATCAAGATGAGGCAGCGGGGGTGGCGGTTAATTAACGGAACCAGACTGCGGTAATATGTTGCGGTGTTTTGATAAATAATAAAAATAATAATAATAAACTATTATACCTAATTTTTTTAAACGTATCAAGGAGCGTGACCATTTATTATGTGAACTCTTTATGTCTCATTTTTCTATCTTAGTCGATTGACTTTCGTATGATGATTTACAGTGGGCAGAGTTGATGTTTTACCTATAAATATGAAATTGTACAACGAACAACGAAGATTGAAACAGATGTCTAAATATTAAATTAACTATTATACAACACGAATTGCTTGCATTAATCTCAAACCGTTGAGATGATCATGGACCACGGTGCAGTCCTACATCATATTGTATCGATTTAAGCATTAGCATATACATTTTAACGAATTACCAAAAATTGTAAACGATAAAGAATTGAAAGCCTCGTTGTTGACTAACACCACGTAGTAATATTTTTCAAAAATAAAAATACAGCTGCAGATGATTCTCAAAAAGAAATCAAATATGTCATATAAGGATAAGTGACTAATTTTATGTTGGAAAATAAAAAAAATGGATAGGCGATTTGCATCAAACATATTGCTGTGATAATTACAACTACCTATATTATAGTATATAGGTACCCAATACACCTATTTATAAATTATAAGTGTGTATTTATATTATATTGTAGGTATACCATATTACTTACTAGCATGGTACCTTACAATCTTACCAATTATAGACAGTAGTAATATCGTTTAAGACATGACTCATTGAATTGATTTGACGGTCAGGTATAACCATTTCAATGCTTCATCTATAAAACCTTTTTTAACACTAGTATTTATAATCAATGGGATACTAATATATCATTATGCAATATATACGATGTATATGCTCAAATGCAGTAGAAAGTAGGTGTGTAACTATATTACTATACTATATACTAGTAGTAAACATAAATTACATAATTTCTCAATATAATATTATTATTATGTCGAAACAATAAAGCAAGACAATTTTAAATTGAACAAGCCGTATATTATAGTACTAATTTTCACGATAAATATTTGTTTTACGATTTATTATTACGACCGTCACGTCGTGAGACGCTCGTACGATGGCGGTGGTTGTGGTTGTAAAGTAACCGGAAGCACGCGCGCATGTATAATGTACATATACAGTGTGTATATATAATCTATACATACATGAATACAGTGGAAATAACAACAATAATATATAATATATTATTATTATAATGAATACAATGGAAATAACAATAATAATATATAATATATTATTATTATTTATTATAATATTATTACCGCCGTGTCACGAGAATGTGTAGAGCCGAGTCGGCCCGGGGGTGTGAGTTTGCGGGAGTGAGTCGTCGTCGTCGTCGTCGTCGTAGGTATAGGTATATAAGTATATTACTTATACGAGCGTGCACTCACACACACAGACACATTCTCTCATTATACACATTATAGGTATATATTATGCTTGTACAACATAATAATAATAATAACAATAATATATACGTGAACGAACTCGCGCCACTTGGCAACGCGAAACGGATAGATAAGCGAGTTGTAATTCGCATCGGCATTATCGCGAGCGCACATCTCTGTCGCGCCCCCGCCACGCACACGCTTCATGTATACAATAATGTATGTATATATATTATATGGTGTTACGATGTGTGTAAAACACTATCAAAACTCCACACAAACACTCACTCACGCGTTTATGTATACACAATTACACCTACTACATATTATGTATATATGTATGTACTTTATATAGGTATATTTTGTATATAATAATATGCACATACACACATAATACATCCTTAGCGTTATAACCTTTATGCCCGCTCGGACAAGGGGTGGGTGTGTGTGTGTGTGTTTGATGCGCGGAGAAGGGCGATGGTACAGAAGAGATAGGGTTAACAATAATATAATATCGTCGTGTACACGCACTCGCGAGCGTGTGTGTGTTAGTATTTAGTGCTATTTATATGTATACTTATATATATATATATATATATATACATATATACAGATATAGAGAGAGAGACGTAATATCACATTGTCTTTGCGCGTGTGCGACATCTACCCCTCACCACTCCCCAACCCCTCCCGCCCACAGACCAATGCTTCCTCGTGTCCTAAACTCGCAGTGTAATAACGCGTGCGAGTTATATTGCACAGAAACTATGTAGGTACCCCAGACACGAAATGCGAATGCAGTACATATTATTATATGTGCATGGGTACACACCAGCCACTGCAATATACATCCAACACGCGTGTAGATTCGTGATACGAGCACAATATCTCGTCAGAGTCTGCAGAGTCCATCGTATATGTAATTATGGAAATACACATACACACATATATATATATATATATTAGGTATAGGACATAGGTATATATGCAGGCTCCCGTTACAAACCATATACGTTATATCCATTATTATAAAATAGTACCTATCACGTAGGTATAATACATTAATACAGAATATATGATGATCATTGGGCGAATCATATGGAAGTATCTGTAGGTCTCATTTCGGGAAAGGTCAAATTTCACTTATTATTGTCATTTATTGCACTTGGGAGTTGGTACAAAAAACAAGGTTATGTTCGAATTGCATACTCTTTGCGGTATCATTACCCATATAAAGCCTACAATGAAATATCGCCGTCAGCTGTCAAAAGGATAATTTGTATTTTGAATATCTGAAGTTCGTTTCATTTATTAAAATACCTAAGAGATACCTAAGAGCTACAGTTAAAGATTAAAAATCTAAAATATGGACATTTTTTTTAAAAATGAATAAATATCTCTAATTTAAATATTACAATTATTTAAAAATATAATAATACAAAACATGTATTTATTATTTTAAAATTAGTTACGTCGTGAAAGTAATTACCAGGTCTTGGTAAAACTAAATCGATCGGCACACTCATGTAATTGTCTAATAAAACGAATAATAATAATTATAATTAAAATTAACATCCACGTAACTACTCTAATATGTTGCAGAATAACGAGGATCAGAAACGCTGTATAATCGTTCAGTATAATGTTCAGAACGATATTTAGTGATGTATATAGGTTTTATTTCGTAAGTTTATTGTACAGATTTGTTTTGTTTGTGGTGCGGAACAATACGTGCATATCCTATGTAGGTATAAGTGTATAAGTAAGAACGTAAAATAGCGTATTTTATTTCGTTTCCTGATGGAGTAGAACTGTTTCCTATATATATATTATATATGTAAGTAGAATTTGTTTTGTTTCCGCTGCAGAACAATACGGTTCGTATGTAAACAGGAAGGTAAATTGAGGTTTTGTAATCATAAATAAGTATGTTATACAATGAATTATATCGTTGGTCATTTTTATTTTATCTAGACAATAACGCCTTTGATGGAAAAAAAATGATAACTAGGTATATTGAAGTTACATAATAAGTACCGTGGAGTAATTACTTAATACATTTGCATATTTTTACCGAATAGTCTTGCACAAGTAACTATAGGCATATAGCATATTGGCATATAGATAAGTAATACAAAGTTGATTTGTGACCTATACTTACTGAGTTATAAGATTGTATTTTGTTACTTTAGAGTAGATACGTTCAAGCATATCTATATTTTTTAAGTTTTCAAGTATACATAGTTGGTCATTTTGTTTTTGAAAGCATATATAGTATCACTGATAATGCATTTTTTGTCAAGAATTCGATATAAAATAGTTTTCCTAACTAGTAAATCTTATGAGATATGCTTAAATTAAACTTTTTATAATGTTGCATACAAAACTATATGAACTGTATTAATAAAGACGAATAGTTGTTTTTAAAAAAATAAATTAAATTAAACATTGGTTAAAAATTGTCTTGGTGAATGCAGCAAAAAAATTATGTATATCTTTATTTATAGCCAAGTGTACATATTTTTGTACGCATAATTACCAAGACCATTTTTAGATAAATGTATATAGCTGTATACAGTAAGTAATAGGTGAACACGAAAAGCTAATGTAAAATTGTTACAATATTTTCATTTCCAAAGGTATATATTATATAATATGGTACGTATACTAGCTATCATACTATATTATGTATATTTTGTTCCTGGACAATGATGAGTGGAACGAAATGTAAAGCGTTTTCATTGTCCGCTATATTGAATCATAATAATATATTCTTACATATAATACTCAATATACAGTATACTTCTATAAAAATTAATTACATTTATGAAGAAAAAAAGCACTTCTTATACAATCAGAATTTCAGAAGAATTCGTTTTACTCTGTTATTTTTTAACATAATAGAGAATTTACTTATACTATCAAATTTAAAGATAATATTTTTACCATCAACATTTTACAATGATAATTCATTCTAATATCAAAAAGTGAAATATTTCTTCTTAGCATAAGCGGGTATAACGTACTCTAAGGAACCAATTTTAAATTATTTATATTTTATATTTGATTTTTTCCCTGTGCGTGTGATCACAAATTCACAAGTGAGGAAGGAGCCATTAACCGCTATAGTACTAAATACTTTCAACAACCTCAATATACCATTTAAGGAGTGTCTTGTGACATTTAAAAAAAAAATTATCTAATTTACTGGAAAAAAAAAGTTTTTCATTTAAAATTAGAAATTGGTATAACGGTACAAGACACTCTTTAAATTTTAGGAAAATCTAATTATTTAAAGATGTGGACCTTAAATAAATTTAAATCAGAATTGTATAAATTAATTATTAAAGGAAAAATTGGGGATGAGCTTGCTTGATGTATCACTTTGTACATAATTGATGTACACATACGTGGTTATTCGGATTCTACTTCTCTGTAAAACTGGTGGGCATAATAAATGGGCTAATGTGATCCCCAATGGATTTCCCATATTATATTATACTATTCATGGAGAGCAAAATCTGAATGACCATGTTTAGGTAACTATAATATGATGAAATTTATATCTTCTCCGGATTAGTTCGCATAATATATACTGCATGTACCTAACATATAACTTTTCGAAGTCATCGATTCTTTAGTATGTATATATAATATTGTATAATATCCAATTGTGGTAGGTAATATATATGAGCATTGTGTGAATATATTAAATATATCACGTAGGTATATCCATGTGAATTGTAGTGCAACAGGTTTCATAATATAGTTTCATTTCTAGTACTCGCGCACCCCGACAGCCAAAATGCGATCCATAATATACTCGTATTATACAGATAAAATATATTATATCGCGTATAAAGTAAATAAAGAGTGTCTGCAGACTGCAAGGAAAATTCGATTTAAACTTACATTTTGTACGCTTTCGCGGTATAACCCCTGTATATATAATGTATAAATTATATTATTCTTAAACATAATATAATATTATATAAAATTGTTAGGTATATCCTTTGCTCAAGCTCCTAAATTTATCGTATATATGATATTTAAAGACCTAGTGAAATCACGATAAGGTTCAATCTTGATTGAATCATGGTTCTTTATTCGTGGCAAACTCAATATAGTGCGATTTGTATGTTTAAGTGATGTGCAGAGAGAATTTTTTTTACATAGCATATGGTTTGTGTGTTATTGCAGGGAGAATAAAATGTAGATAAAGCATTTGATTGTCGGAAGTTTTTTTTAGGTATATAGAAGACCTATTTGGTTGAAATTTACGTCGTAATTTACTTATCTAGTCTTGAGTCACAATAATAGACATATCGCTTCTTATTCAAGCAGTTATGTTTATATAATAATTAATAATTAATTTAGATTGGTGAATAGAGAAAAAATAATGTAGGTACAATAGGTACATGCTATAATATTTTTGTAAAGGAAGCAAGTTGCTGTTTGGTAACTGTCTATCATAATTTGCTTACAAGAGTATTGAGATGATAGTAAAACTTATTCGTGTTTTTAACGAATCGGGGTATATGACAGAGCCATAGGTAATAATAAAATACCTATATAGGCATATATATAATGCGTAGGTTCTCATAATGTATGCATAGGTACTTCTATATATATTATGACTAGTCTATAAACCGTACGAGGGTAATATATAAAACGAGAAAAATAAAACAAGGGATGTTTGAAAATAGGGGTGCTTGGTGGAAGGACCTCAATCATCGATTTTAACGAACGTAATCGTAATAATAATCGTCACAAACACGACGACGGTCGTGTGCGTGTACCTACATATATACATACATAAATTATATTATATAAATAAAACATCGTGTATAATATGCGTGTTGATAAAGCCGTTTAGTGGGCGTACGCCGGACGGACAGTAGCGGCGGCGAGCGACGAGCGTCACTGAGAGGATCAGATTGT
The DNA here is from genome assembly GCA_008528875.1 of Aulacorthum solani. Taxonomy (NCBI): domain Eukaryota; kingdom Metazoa; phylum Arthropoda; class Insecta; order Hemiptera; family Aphididae; genus Aulacorthum; species Aulacorthum solani. The sequence continues at coordinate 11,030 of PVMI01017071.1, forward strand.
GGCGGCGGCGTCTGCGGTGGCGGTGGAAACGGGGAGGCGTGGCACGTGCCGCCGCCACTGCACTCGCACTCGCACTCCCCTGGTCGCACGTGACGTTCGAGTAATATAATATTTTTTTTTTTAAATATTGTATTGTATATGATGATTAAAATATGATTAAAATTGTTTGAAATCACGCGGGCCTAAGGACGCACGGCGACAAACTAACGATTTGCTTCCGACGATCCGCCTGCAAAATTTGATAGGAGAACTAAAATGTATAAAATAGGCAACAAAGCGCCGCCACCGTAATTTACATCTGAAATTCCCGACCTGAGATAACATAATGCAACCGAAATAAAGAGTAGTATAATATTTTATAAAGAAGAGCGTTCGATGCAAACTTCTGGAATGTAAACAAATTCAAACTGTTAGACGCATGGTGTAGATTTCGATGGGTAGTTATTTTAAACTCTTGTTTTATCGATTAACGTTTATGGAAATATATTTTTTCATCACAAAACAATATTTTTGAAAAAAAATTTGAAACTAAAATTAAATGATGTTTCTATATATATATATATATATATAGTCAGGAGTTAGGTTTTCCATCATATTTTCTTTTATACTTAAAAGTATTACATTTTAATAACGGTATCTACATAGTATATATATTTGAAGAATAAATTCATTAACCGATATTGATACTCCTCATGATAAATACCGTAATACTATGTTTTCTACTACATATTTGAACCAGACGAACAATTTTGGTTTCAGCTTCAGTATAAAATATATTAGCGTAACTAAATAATATGTTTGATACATCGATCGCTTATTGCTTACGACTTTCTCGTGTGCCTAAATATATATATTATTGAAGCACGTAAATCGGATTCGCCAGATAAAAAATATAATAATAATAATATAATACATATACTCTACAGTGAGTATATATACAGTTGTATACACAAATACAACCGTAAACCACTCTCGACGTCGGTCCTTTACTACGGATTTACCCCCTAGACCCTTTTCGTCGACGACATCTCTTTTCGACTACGAAAAAATCGGAAATTAAACGCAAATAAAACCTTTTTTTCTGTACACGAAGTGAATGAAAAAAATCACTCGTTGTTTGCTTCAAATCGCATCGTCTCTTTGAACACACACATACGTAGGTATGGGCCATCTACTATATATATATATATATATATATATACGCATGTTATATAATACATAAACGTTCAAGCTCACGTGCGCGCCTAAACAGCAACGCAAATAATAATTACTCAACCGAACGTGTTGCTTTGTGTTGGCATCCGATTGTATTTTTTCGCCGCTTGAACGTAGATGCACACACAATATAACAAATAATAATATGAACAGGTATAATTTGATTGACAAACTCCATACGTAGAAATTGCACTGGTCATATAA
>PVMI01017104.1:0-19129 GCA_008528875.1 Aulacorthum solani
ATTGCTATGTATATAACAACGACCAAGGCCATATTACCGCATGGGCACTGTGCCTAGGGCCCGCGAAATATTCGAAATATTATATTTTCCATATTGTGGAGAAAGTGGCTTAACGCGGGCCTGACAACAAAGCAAATTTACTGTTAGCACTTAATACTTAGTTTTATGTATAGGTACATTTTATTTTTTGAGAAGGAGTTGGCTGTGGTATTTTTTTATGGATGTGGAGTCTAAATTTTGAGAACCATTAATTGAGGGTATTTATTATTAAATGTGTAAATGGGATCTTCCTCGGGAGAACTTATCAAATGTAAAAACAACAGGAAAAACTACATTTTGATAATTATGTTTATTTATTCAGCTTATACTAAATTTATAATTTTTTTAGACACGTATAATTCCGTCTATTTATTAGTAAATAGCTATGCGATATGTGGTGTTATGGAACTGAAAATAAAGTTTATTCCAAATTCCAAGGACGGAATTTAGATATGACCTTTTAAAAAAGCACGTTTTGTAAGCTTCAAGTATATATTAATTATATACAAATCATGAAACTATAAACATTAAACTATAATAATGCAAATATTCAAGTTGATCAATATTCGATATTATTGTAGAATACAGGGACGCTGATCAACCAGAACCTAGGGGCTTGACAATATCATTAAAAAAAAAAAAAACTAAAAACTAACAAAATTTCTTTTATTATAAAATATATAATATATGACATGGATAAACGATGTATGTAATATGATCAGTAAAAATACCTAGTTTATTATTTGAATGATGAATTTGAAAAAATGACTATAATTACACATCTGTCTAGGACATGTCACCCCCTTATGAGCACTCTTGATAGAATATATGGATAATGAAAATGTCTGATCATAGAATACCATCACGTGGAATTTGGAACAAATTTTATAGGCATGGAAATTATTTGTATTATGTTTTCGAATTAATTCACTAGGACCAGGTGTATAATCGCTTAAAACCAAATCAGATCTCAGATAAAACTATAAATGCTAATCAAAAATGCAACGGGAAACTGTCAGTTTGAAAAAAACATACCCAAGGGAAGGGCCCAAAAATGTGTTTATAAATTGAGTGAAAAAAAATAACTAGTATTCTGAAATATTTTCAGTAGGTAAGAGGTTTATTAAATTACCTAACTTTACATAAAATAATCACATTAATGCTTAATTTTCTTAGGCAAAATTTTTCAAACTTTGTACATTTTAAAAACATCTGTATGACATCATAAAATGAAAACAAGATAAACCGAACTATTCTACAATTAGTATTACTTACTATTTTTCTTTGTAAAAATCTGAAATAAGGACGAGTGTGGGCGTACAAAATACATAAGATAACAAACATAAATATGTAACTATATTCTCATAGATTTAGTAACAACATTAGTGTGTGGGAATATGTATGGGTTTCTTAAAACAAACAACCTCTTATACCATCCCTATTTTATATTTTTATATACAACACGCATAAATGAATTGATTGTATTAATTTAAAATATGAATTGTAACATACAATCAGTAAAATTGTACCAAACCTATAATATTTTGATGATGAATAATATTTATTATGGCTTGGAGTATTTAATAAATAATTTGCTTTGAATCTATAAATTAATTTATATAAAAATAATAAACAAAATAATATTTATAAGTTTAAAGATAAAATATACAATTTACTATAATTTTAATAGTTAACAAAATAAATATATGAATTATTAACTGCTCCATAAAAATGTCTATTTTTAAAATTAAATTCTTTAATAGTACTATCAAAAACTTGAACACTAAATAAGGTTAAAAACTATGTCTATAACATTTTTTTCAACAGTCGTCACCTTCAATTTGATTCGCTAGTCTGTAATCTCCATATCCTGGCTCTAATCCTGGCTTATATTTTGTCCAAAACCCTCCTTTAAAAAATATAAGTAGTACAAAGATATTGACGATTAGCAATACAGTTGCTATTATATGCCATGTCTTATCATCCAGTAAATGTTTAATATTCTTTGAATAACAGTAAGTTTGCCCCAATGCATGGGTCAAATCTGCATCTCCCCAACATTTTGTGCACTGATAATCATTTGGTCCGTTACATGTATAACATGTATAGTGACAATCAGAACATACACCATCATTATCCTCATATGTTTTGACAGGACAATCGACAACGCATTCCCCCTTGTGTATGATGTATCCAAATGCACATTCTGCAATAAATTAAAATTAGTTATTTTCTAATATGCAAATAATATCTTTAAATAAAGCTATAATTATTACAAGCTCAATTAATTTAGTGCTACAAATTAAAAGCAAAGCTGTGTGGTACACTCACCCAAGCGTTTGGTTGATGTTAGAATAATACAGCCCATTTTGCATTCCAATATGCGAAGTTTCATTATTGTATTAATTGCAAAATAGCACATTTGATTTTAGATTCTGAGAGTTGAATTGATCAAGGTTTTAGCATTTATTTTAAACAATAGAATAGTAAATACATAATAATACGATATTTTATCAAATTAAACACTAATATCTTGTATAATAAAACACTGATTTATATTGAAAAGAAATATTTTCACACTTATATTACATGATAAAATAACATTTTTTTTTCAAAATTGAGTAATTATTACAAAATAATGATACTAAGATAAAATAAAAAAACAGACAGACAGTCTAGTTTTTAGTGTTTCTTCATTTAATTGTTTTACATGCAAACCAATTCCTACATAAGTTTAATCAATTGAACATTTTGTTTAAAATGTAGTTAAACTGGTAGTTAAGCTACTATCTTAAAAGTAACTAGTGAAGTTAAGACATTGAACAAATAAGCTATAATTTTTCTCACTTTAAAACAAGTGTTGTCCAACATTAATTGTTATCATTTCAAGATTTTGCAAGACATTTGCTTACACAAATATAATATATTTGAATATACCATATTATCATTAGAATTCTTAGAAGTTAGAACTAATATATTTTATTATTGTTTGATATAAGAGTTTAATTAATTTAATTTATCTTCATAATTTTAAGACAATGAAACAATAAAAATAAAATATTATTTCATAAGATGTACATTGTACAATCATTAGGTGTGTCATCAAATTTGTGTACATATCATACTTTCTGTTAGCCATTTTTTTAATGAACAGTAATAGAAACTTAACATTTTCAGTACAGAATTTAATTAAATAGACCTATTCACCAGTTACTACACTAACCATTACAAAATACTATACATGGGACTTTGATATCAACAAAAATAGACTGATAATAATTCATTAATTCCATTTAAAAACCTCGAAGCCAGCCTCAACTCAAATACCTAGTTTCATTACAATGCTCAAGAGTAAAGACGATAAATAAAACTACAAACTGAGATATAATAGATGAGGAGTTAAGTAAATATTTTTTGAACTTTTTGAATATCCAAGCAAAAATATGTTGTTATAGACAACTTGAACATAAAAAAAATAGATCTCATCAAATGAGAAAAAACACCCTTGCATAAAATAAAAATAGTTCCTTGTACTATTTTTAATATTTTCTCATTCATGAATAATTTTTAGTATTTATTTGCATATTTTCAAAACTGTATTAATAAATATTTATAATTTATATTATAAAGTAAATCTCAGTATTATATTTTAAATTAAATATAAACAAATAATTTTCATATAAATTGGCTGATCCATAAAAAATACAAATTTAATCATTTTTAAAAAAAATGTGGTTTTAAATAGTTTTGTACATGGCATAAACATTAATAATAAAGATAGTATATTTTACCTTTTCTATTAGGTATAAGTATAACTAACTAACTGTTCAGGTATTAAATGGAAAAACATCTAGATTAATTGATTAAATTTATTTGGAAAATACAACACAAATCAAAATACTAATTTTTTAAAACACAAAATATTATTAAAGTACAGTAATAATTTTATTTACAAGATAAACAGTTTTTTTGAGCGTAACATACTTTGGTATTGATGAATGTAAAATATAGATAATAAAATATTTACATAGGTCTAATAATTAATATTTTATAATACTGATTTGGCAAAATTATATCTATTTAATTAATTTAGACAAATAATTAAGTAGCTATTAAAAATGTTTTTTTTAAACTTAGAAATGTATTCAAATACAATTAAAACATGACTTATTAACACACCAAAACCAATCACTACTTTCACTTAATTTTAAAACTTAATTCATTATTTTACATAGAACGGTTAATTATAAGTTATAAATAATAAGATTATACTGAAATCCATAAATTATACTGCCAATCAAGAGATAGGAAGAACAAAAATTATACAAATCAAACTTTAACAAATAAAAATAAAAATAATAATTACTAAGTATAGAAAGGAAATGGTTTGCTATTATTTATTACAGCATAGTAATAACAATATTAAATATTAATGGTACCATTGAGACTTTAGAATAAATAGCTAGAACTGTTATCAGAAAACAAAAAATAACACCAAGCCATTGATGGAATATATAATGTATATAGTGCCATATATATACATGTATATAGTGTATATAGTATAATCAATGAATAAACTATGGCTAACTGTTATTATATTTATGATTCTAAAATAAATGAACCCAACAAATAACTATAATTATGTAAAAAAAAAAAAATGGTTTATGATTTTTTTTTAAAGAAGATGTCTATTAAAACTGAATAATTTTGTATAAATGGAAATATTTAGGTGATAGATTAAATTAATACTCTACAGAAATATAATAATTATGTAAACAAAGTAGAATACCAGTTACATATTAAGCTATTTCAGTATTGTCACTATTGTGGTATAATTGCTTTATATAGTATTAGGATTGAAAATATAAAACTAACTAAGCAAAGTCAAATTTTTTTCTATATTTTTTCAGTAACAATTGACCAATTGGTTACACCATAATTTATAAAATTAAAATTTCATGCTTTTATAGAAAGTAAACATACTTGAAAGAATGTAACTTTCAAATTCAAACAAATTTTTAATGATATTACTATATTATACAAACTTAAAAATATATCACACCAATTCTTAAATGTATTTATAAATTACACAACATGTATTTACTTTTTAATTAATTTGTGTAGAACAATTTACTCATAATCGTATTATCACATGTAATAAAAATGTATCTATGCTATATTATTTAATACTTCATTATATTATGACAGTTGAACAAATATTATTAATTTATCTTGACAATTTTATAAACCTACATATGTTACTAAACATTGAACAATATTAAGCTAATTATAAAAGATCACTACCTACAATTAATATATTATAATTAAATTATGTATATAGGTTAGTAAAAAATTAACCAATAATCTATGATTAATAAAAACAAAATTATGAATTTTGAGTTCAAATATATTTTCCAACAGTTTAATAGGAATAAATTTTAAATTATTTATAAGTTTATAACATTATAATATATCAAAAATATATTTTTAATGTTTAAAGACAGAATTGTTTGGGATAATATATAAAAAACATTTTTTATTCATTATCCAATATTATATTGCAATTTTGTTCAATGAAGATTTGGAGATGAAGTATTATATTTTATATTTAACTAATATTTTTAAAATAAATGCATGTTTAAAAAAAAAGGTAAAGGACCTAGGAGACATAAAATTGTTTTCATTCCATATTTAGAATGATATTTCTAATGAAGATTCATCATTCCTTAGTTTTTAATACAGTTAGGATCATTGTTTCTTTTTCATTGATGTTACAGGTATTCTATATTTCAATGTACTGCTATAAATGTATTGGGACTTAAAATTATGTAATTGGGCTTGTCCCGTATTAACATATAAATAAATACAATGATATTTTTATTATTATAAATAAACCGTTTATCTAGTCCATGGTTATCAATTATATAACTAATAAAATTTTCAATAGAAAGAGCACCATTATTATTTTGTTAGTTAACATTCAACTACAGATGAGATGGAACTGCAATTTAATATGGCCCATGTTAATTTAGAAGTAATGCGCTAAAAAGTTATACTTAAAAAATAATATTTTAAGTTTTTATGATAAATTATAGAGAAAAACAGGAAAGACATAATTTGGGGGATGGTTGGAAGATAATTAAAGGTGCCTAACTGTTCTTCCAGTTTTTCATAAAATTGTGCATGTGGAGCACATACTAGTATTTAACATTTTTATATTTGTATCACAGATCAATCAATAATAATTAAAATACAAGGTAGAAGTATAATCAAAGCCAATACATCAAAAACATAATTAAATATATTAGGATAGAATTTTTGAATGCATAAATTATATTTTTTTAGTTTTAATTATAAATAATTTATGTTGATTGTAGGCAGTATATATTTTTTATCAGGAAAAATTAAATAAAATATTTTCAGTAGATAGTTGAAATTGTAATTCAATTATTAAGTACGGAGAGCCCTTTAATGTATACTAATACAGGATGTAGTAGGATTTAAAAACACATACTATTAAATATTATTATTCATTTTGTTCACTTAATTGTTCTTATTATAAAAATTGCATGTATGATCAAAATGCAATTGAATTATTTAATCAACATGAATATATCTAGTCAAAATTTTTTTTATACGATTAAGTTAAGAAAATACAGTGTACATATATTATACAATTTGAAAACTTTGTACAATATTGCATACAGTACATTAAGTATTACGGTGTTATATTAATATGCTTAGCATTGTTTAAGATATAAAAATAACTTTATGCAAATTATAAATAAGTTTAAAAATTATGTCATTTTTTGAAAATTATCTTTGGACTAAATGTTATAATGCTATGGATGTATGAATGAAAGACAAATAATATTTATTGAATTAAGGTAAATTTGAATGCAAACAAAAATTTACAAAATTCTAAACTTACAATAAGGCCAAAATATTAAAATAAATATGAAATAAAAAATGATTTAATATCCCCTAAAAATTCCTGCTATGTATTGATTTTTTTTGTGGTAATTATTTAATATATTTTACTCACATTTTTAGTATAATTATTTCAATATATTTGGTGCTTAGATTAGGGGTAGAGAAATATCTATAACTATAACATTACTATACCACTAAACCAAAATAAAAAAATCATTATGATTAACTTACTATTATAAAAAGGAATAACATTGTTACTTACAATTTTTAATTAGTATAAAGTCCATATAATATTTAAATTGTACAAGAAAAACGATTAACTTTCTGTGATGTGCTTATGGTTTATACAAATAAAAAAAAAATTGTCTATAAAAGACATCATGTTAAGATAAACATTGGCAGTATGTACTTTTAATCTCCTCAATTCGTAGTTTTCTATTTAAGTTATTTTAAAATAACATAATTGAATAACTCAATAATTTTTTAACTAAAAATAAAATTTGGCTACATAGGAAATATAATTGTTGAAAATTGCTTATAATACACAGTAAATATTATAAAGCATAGGCGTGTGCTGTGTTTTAGGTTAGATGCAGAAAATATTTGTGTCAGCAATACAGCAAAATCTTTTACAAAAGATCCATAGGTATAATATATTAATTTAAATAAAAGATGATTTTAAAACACACCAACTAAAACTAGTAATGAATAATTTATATTTTGCTGTAGTCATACAATAGATTATAATGTAGTTTTAGACATATTTTTGAACCAAGTGATACTTTGTAACTACTATAAAAATGTAAGTTAAATGTTATTTATAATTATCAAACATGTATGATAATAAATTAAATCAATATATATAGGTACTAAAATTTGGAAACATACTGGTTATTAATAATTTAGTATTGTTTTAATTCAATTTTTCACATCAATATGAAAATTCTACAAGACTTAATTAGCAGACAGCAGTAAAACACTATCTACCAATTTAAACGAAAAGCCAGGTTGGTCAGGTGCAGCAAAAGCATACCCTACTACACCCATGCGCACACCCATGTTTTGAAGAAACTCAAATAATCTGTATCCTTCAACCTATATTAGTTACAATGTATTATGAACAACTCAAATTTATTTGCTGTAACAAAATTAGATACTTGTATATTGTATTGATTCAATAACCCCACAATATTAGTCAGATCTGCCAGTAAATATTATATATTAACCAATGTGATTATGAGTGAAATTAGTTAGACATTATGCAATTATCTTCACACATATAAGCCTCCACTTTCATGTCAATAATAGTCTAATAACTAAAGAATACTAGTTTATTATTCAGCTGTTAATACCATGCTGAAATTTGAAGTTTAACTCATTTTTACAGAGGTCATACCAAACAAATACCAGGATAAAAAACTGAAAAGGCTTCATACATACAATTTAAGACCCATAGATAAATACAAATATTATGGATAACACCTATAATTACAACAATATTAAAATCATTTTAAATGTATTATTGCAATATACTTTTTGTATAAGAAAACAATAAGAATCTTTTAAATATTGTAAATTTGATTATATTGAACATCATTAGTCATTACACTACAAATTAAGATTTCTTTAAGTATATTCAATTTAAATTTGATAAAATATTTTCTTAAAAAAAAAAAATTATTTCTTGGGTTCTTTTCGGTTATTGTATATTCTGGCTGCAGGTGGAAATTTGGATTCGGTTTTCATACTTAGAACTTTTTGGTATTAACTTTATGTTTATATTTTTTATTAATTCATTACAATACATATTTTGGAAATACTATATGTTAATTATAATTTATAATTAGGACCCAAATTTATATGCAGTTGTATGTTTTTTTTAACAGTCCAAAAAGCCAGATAAGCTACGAGTTTGAATTACAGCCAATAGATCCGGAATACAGTTTTATTTTTCATATTTTTATGTATAATGCATATTTTTGTGCTTTACGATTTATAAAAGCAAAAATGTAATTGTAATTTTTATAATTATCTATGGGTCTCACTTAAAGCCTGAAGCGATTTATATGGCACTTTTATGGGAAGACTTAATTAAAATTTAATTTATTTACCCTGTTAAAAATAAGGGATTATTGCACATAAAATTAATAACAAACCTAAACATTTAGAAGTAGTCACGCGACATTCTCCAGATTTGAAATTTTGTTCTGGTTCATCTTCTGATGTTAGGTTTTGACTTACACTTATTGTAGGAAGTATGTGTGTTTGTTCTGGAGGAAATATTGTTCCATAAAAAACCATTTCCCAATCAGTCATGGTAGCTAAAACCAAAAATGTAAAAGTAGATTTATTTAACACAGCCAATAAAAGTATTAGTTAAATAAAAATCAAACAACTATACAACTATAAATATCAAGATATCAATTATGAACTATACATTTTGCAACATAAGTGGCCAGTTAAAAATTGTAAAACTTGCTATAATTTTCTACAACTATAAAATGTGAATACTAATTTGAAATATATTTTATAAATTATAATACAAACAAATAGGCATTGTAGCATAAGTCATGTCATGCTCACATAAAAAATAACTGATTATTTTTCTATAAACAAAAATATAATAATAAAAGTAAAAGTAAGTAGGTAAATAAAGAGTAAAAAGAGGAAGTCACATACAAAATTTAAAATCAGATTGTCATGACGTATTATTATAAATAAATAATCAAATTAGTAATATTTAAACTATGACAGAGGCTTGCTCTATTCAATTTTAAAGAAAAATCTAAATACTTTACAGATTAATAATTTATATTATTATGTGAAAAGCATCAATTCGAAATAATGTTTAAATAATAAATATAACTATTCTACTTATATGTATAAGTAGGACTTTTGTATAATTTATGAACTAATTGGAAAAAATTATAAATATGTTAGCAAATGTATTTTTCAACTAAGAAAAAATGTGCAATAAAAAAATACTTTTAACTATTAGCTAAAATAATTCAAAACAACAAAATTAATTAATTAATAATATTATACGACTACACAAATACAATTAATACCCTATGATGTGCTAAAAATATAAAGGAATTTATTTGACCAAAATAAGCAAAATAATAAATGATACCTATTTTTTTTTATTCAAGTATAATTTATTATAATAGCATGGCATGCAAAGAAAATGGTGATTTCCATGCTGACATTCTTGCCTGTAGTCGAAGGTGATATGTTTCTTTCAGGCGACAAATTTTTTTTTGTCTGCCTGCCATCCACATTTTGTAAACTGTAGAGTCTATGGCTGCTAGGATATGTTTGGATGTTGTCTGTTAGTGTGGGAGACAATTTGGATGAATTTTTAATAGGAAAAAGAACAATATGAACATTTGGTTTAAAACTGGAAACACTTTGTTTAATTAGGGTACTAACTGGAGTGGTAGACTGTTTTTGAGATTTACTTTTTTTTGATTTTTTTTTTTTGGAATTCCTTCGGGGAATTGGTTTGGGTGGCTGTTCCACTGGATAGATAGTAGGAGATAATGTCCTTGGGGAATATTTAGTACCGTACAATATCAAACACCACTCGTGTAAAGAAGATCGACCTAAAGCACATTAATTTATAAGTGGCAATAGATTGTTAGTTAATTATAGAACTTTGATAAATGATACATTTAAAAACATTGTGTAGAAATATGTACATAATTTAAATGTATTAATATTTATTAATATTATAACTATTTATAGTCAACCTCATCCACAGTATTGAACATTTTGTTCTTTAAAAAAAATTAATTTAATTAATAAATTCGATTTTTACCTAATAATTTTCCTTCATTATGAATAGTCAACTGCCAAATACCAAATGGACGTTCTCCCCACATATGTACTGTCATAAATGGCCACACATGAAATCCAGCATGAGAATTATCATGAGTTCTTGGAGCAAGTAGTGTTGATTTTGTACCACTTGGAGAAGTTAAATCAATTTTGATATCACCCCGTCGACTAGCTGTTAATGATATTTTAGCTTGAACATGTTCCAGAAAATTTACACTATTGCATTCTTTTACTAAAAGTTGTATTGTAACTGTACTACGTGCAGGTACTGGTCTGTAATATAATTTTAACATTCAATTGTAAGTAAGTAATTTATTAAGCCAATAAAAAAATGTATTTAATCAGACATACTTTTCAAAAACTTGAGCAGTAACATTGCAAATATGTTGAGCTGGAACAGTTTTCCATTTACGGGCTAACCTTACCATTGTAGTAGCATCCATTAAACCATAGCCAAAAGAATGACTCACTTTAAAAAAAATATAAGAAATTAAGATAAGCCATTTACTTATTTATTACTCCTAATCTGCTTAAATCCAAATTTATTAAATTTTTCCCATTAATATATAACATTCACTTATCATAAATTGGCTAGTTATTTTTTAAATATTGTTGAAACGTTTTATATCTAAGTAAGAATTAATGATTTAGTTCTGTTATGAACAAATACCTTTTCGTCCAACACCATTTATAGTCCAATCAGAAGCTAATAAATGAGTTGGCCTAGCTGTTAACACTACAATATGTTGCATATCTCTCCAAGTTAGTTTATTATTAGCTTCTAATGTTAAAGCCACTATCCCAGCTGCTAATGGGGCAGATGCAGATGTACCAGTATGATTACTAGTACATTCATGATGAAGATCTGTTGTAATGATCTATAATTAAAAAAAATGTTCAATAAATAATTTTAAGTTACATTATAATGCATTTTTTTTATTACCTGGCTTTCATAATTACTTCCACTACTATATGTTGTTGCTAAAGTTGAACTACAAGCTTCAGAATACCAAGGGACATGGCCATTTTGTGTGGCACTACTGATACTTAATGTCCAAATAGCATTTGTGTATCCATCACAGTTACAATTATCATGTTCACGGCCACCATTACCAGATGCCCATATAAATATTGATCCTTTACCACCACGGCCTTTTGATATACCCTCAAGAAAGGCTCGAGTGGCTAATTCACCCGGTCCATCTACAGTTTTACCATCATCGTCTGGACCCCATGATGCACTATAGATATGAATATGCTGAGGATTTAAGCTTAGAGATCGAGCTTCAACTGCATCTGTCACATCCCCATCTAACATTCGAACCCCACCTATACTCGCACCAAAAGCAACACCAACGGAACACAGAGAATTGTTGGCAGTTGCTGCCACTTCTCCTGCACATCTAGTACCATGGCGGTTTGTATCCATTTGATCATATCTAGGCATTGGGTCTTCATCTCTATTGTTCATATCATAGCTAGCAGAGGGATCCTATCAAACATACATTATGGCATTTTTATTTAAAGTTAATAATATTAAATTAACCAGGAACTGTTTTTTAAACAATCTTACATAATTTTTTATTAAATCTGGGTGGTCTTTTTCTAAGCCATCATCTAATATTGTAACAACAGATCCTTTTCCTGTAATCCCTTCTTCCCAAGCACCTTGAACATTCATATCCATATCTTTACCACGGTTCTAAATAATATTAAATTTAAGAAGGTTATTCATATTATAATGGTATAAATGTAACAAAATTGATAAGATTAATAATTTAAATTATAAATAATAGTTAACATTGAAAAAAGTAGATACAGGAAATGAAAACCAGTCATATACATAGTACACCAGCAACAAGGTCATTACATACAATTTTGCATTAGGTAAGGTAAAAAATTAATAACATTGTAATATTGTATACAATGTTTTGATTCATATAGATTGTAGAGTATTCAAATTAATAAATAATACGTTATGGATTTTCATAAACAATAAATAAAACATTTCAAAGCATAAAAAAAATCTACTACAAATTACTTACCAAATACCACATTTTTGGCCATTTTGGATCATTTAATCCCCCCTTAATTGCAAATCTTTTAGAACTCCTCCTATCTCGAACGTAAGTTAAGTAGTCTCTTTTTGATCGATTTAAAATTGTTTGTTGTTTTGCCCACTTTACCTGAAAAAATAATAAACAATTGATTATTTTTTAAACTACGTGACCAGTGATATAATGGTTTGGCACTTTTTCTTCAAACATTTGTTTGGAGAATGAAAAAGAGATAAATATGTTGTTTATACTAAATGAAGTTATAACACGGTGAATATGTATATATACAAATACAATTGCATAAATATTTTTCATTTATGGGCTAGTCCACAAATAGTGACACTCAACATGAATTCAATACCACTTTTGTTTTTAAATTGTGTTGTAGCGGTACTGTCATTTAACCAGGTATAGTAAATTAGTAACATTGTTGTTGATATAATAATTTATAATATTATAAAAGCATATTCATTTAAATACTTATTTTTGTTTTAAAATATAATTTACAGAATAATGTAAATATGTATGTAAATAATTATATTTTATGTGATATCTAATATTTATTTATTATAAACTATTTTTTAAATATTAGATACATTGAAATATATTTTATGCTTCTAATCAAACTAAATACTAATAAGGATATATTTAATATATACAATAATTTATTTCATTAATTCATAAATTTGTTTTCCTAAGACTTGTTTGATGATAAGTTTACTTTTTTTTATATTGAAAAACCAAAAAGAATGAAAAAGATCTAAAATTTTGATTTGAAAAAAAACAATTTATTTTAAAAGCTTAAACTGATATATATGTATAGTTAACTATGTTTTATTACATGTGTACCCAACTAAAGAATTTAAAAAAATGTGTAATATTTTAAAATGTTAAGAAATAAATCATCTTATATCTATATTTTTTTAGTTTGCTATTGATACTGAACAGTGGAAATCAATCGATTTCGGCGCAGAACAATTATATAATCAAGTATATGAACAATACTTAAATTATTATAATTATTTATATCAGCAAAGATATACTTTAAATAATCAAAACAATAATGTGAACACTAATCCAATTCCAACAAATATTACAAATAGTATTCCAATAAATGCATTCGAAATGGAAAATAGATCAATAATTAATGACAAACAGCCAACTGTACCAACAACATTTCCAAGAAAAAACAAAATATTGTTACTTCATAAGCCTAATATAGAGCTAAAGAAACCAATAAAATCAAAAATAAGATCTCTTTTATATAGATCTCAAAATAAAAATAAATGATATACAAAATCAACACCTTATTATAGCAAAAAATATAAACATAATTTAAACAATAAATTGATGCACTTACATTTTGTTCTGATGTTAATTTTTTATGATGTTCAAGCCCTGGGTTAACTGATCGCTTCGATACATGATTGTGTTCTAGATGATAATAGTCTGGAAAAATCTGAAATAATTTGTTCATGTATATACCTATATTTTTTTAACTATACAATCTGTACACACTACATATGTTGTACAATAAGTACCTAAAAGTGATAAAATATTATGTAACTATACTTGAAAAACAGTAACAGAGGGGACTGGTCCATTTCATATAATGAATGGTATAAAGTGTATTTTTTTTCTTGGATAGAAAATGAATATGTCTTAAATATTTCTACACCAATGTTATATTGGACAACTATTTAGTACATCAGGAATTTTTTGGGACTAGACAGTTGAAGCTAATAGATTCAAGCGCAGAAAAGCATTTGTATTATACTTCATATATACCTATGTATGTTTAACATTTACTTTAACAATTGGAGTTTTAAGAGAAATATTATTGTCACTATTAGTATTGTTGCATTAGAGACATATAACAGAATTAGAATTTTGACTGCAACTATTAAAAAAATCACATAATTGAATTCCTATTGAAGTCGAGATTGAAGTCTTATACTAGATAGGTTTTATAAGTAGTAGGTAGATATTGATTTTGTAGCTTGTGTTCTGTTTTATGTTTTTTAAAATGTGGTTTAATATTAAATATATATTTATACTATTATTTCAATGAACATAGGAAGTATTGGCATTATATTTGAACCAATATTATAACCTACTTAAAATGTTGACATGTATTTAATAAAATATCAAAAATATATTTCATATCAGTCGAATGAAAGTTTTACAACTAAGAATTTCAATACAATTGTTAATGTAATAATAATAGGAAATATTCTATAGTATAATAATATTTCTTATACATTGGGCAGTTGACCAAGTATGCTCAATACATTTGTTTTTCCAATGATGAGATTATTCAAAATCTGATTTTTTGAATTTTTAAATATACCTAGGTAATTCAAATTCTTGAGATTTCTTGTACTACTTACGAAGTGTCCTATGGAGATACAAACTTCTGTTCTTAAAATAATAAATAGTAATTATTTGGAGGATATTTTTAGTGACATATTTGATATATTAAAATCAAAATTCAAACTAGTAGTTTTTAAGTTATTTAGCCTTGTAAACTTAGGATAATAGATTCATGATCATGGAATCGGAAGATTTGGGTGTTATAGAAATTTGATAATTTTAGTAATTAATATTAATCTTTCTACATTTATAATTTGTAAAAATGGTCTAAGTATAATAAATACAATATTATTTTTTTTTAAATGGGCTTCTTATTTGAAAAACTAAAATCATTATTGCCACAAAACTCTCCTTAACACAAAAGGATTTGTGATAATTTATTAATGAAGAATTTGCATATATGGTTTAAATTACCTATATTCAAAAATTCCAAAAATCAGAATTTTAATAAATTTGTTATCAAAGGAAAAGTGGGTGAGCAATGAGCATGCTGGTTTATATAAAATGTATGTTTATAAATAAGTCAATTTTTTTTACGAGTTCATTTTGGCCACCCAATTTAGATTACATGAAAAATGTATAAGTGCTCGATAATACGTGAATTTAATAAGTAATAAGCAACTACATGTACATAGTTTAGTTGGTCAAGTTTTAAAAACAAATTAATAGCTATTGATTATACATAGGTCATATTGTCATAGGCTAAAGAGTAAAGGTGGACAGTAGATTAAGATCGAGTTTATTAGATGATCTTTCTACAAATTAAATATTGATACATAGGTATATTACAATATAATATTTAAAATTACATTTCATTCATGTTAGTATAAGTAAAAGCATTTATACCAAGTAGAGCAAATTATACTTTAGGTTATAGACACTAAAAAATTTGTTCCACGATGGTTACAACAAAGAACAACTGACCACCACACTTCATTCGTATTTTTCTTTTTCCTTATATAAATAACTTAACCTAGTTATTTATGCTAACTAAGAAAAGTAGTAAGAAATATTCTAAGCCCAATAATATTCATACTAAGTACTTTTATGTTTTTTTTTTAAATTTAAATGTTGTAATACATTACAATTTACAACAGGTACATTTTTTTAACTAGTTTCAAATTTTAATAATCTTTTTATAATTAATATTACAACAGATAAGTTTCTCAATTTAGTTTTAAAGTTTGGATCAATAGAAAATGTTTTAGGTAGATTTAATGCACATATTCTATAAAAAGTTTTCTAGGGAGAGTTGGATGTTGATTGATTAAGTAGATAAAATAAAATTATTTACCTCCCCTAGCAAAACGAATCCATGTTTTTCTGTTACTCTTTTGGCTATTTCTAATCCACCTTCGATGTGAGCTGCCCACTGAGAAGAATAGTCTTGAGCTGAAATCCATTGTAATGCGACTATCCACAATAGAAATGAAACCGTGCAGGCAGCCATGACACTCGCCCAACACCGGCCAATTGTGGGAAGACTCAGTTCTCAACATCAGTCATATTACAGGCAATACGAACGAGGGTGATTGTTGTCATATTGATCGATTATGTATGATACACTGCTCGGCACTAAATCAACCAAACGACAATACATTTTCATCATTAAACCTGTCCCGAAGACACGTCTTTAGTTATGACACTTTATTATTATATGTCCCATTTAAATGCAGTGAAATTGGAAAGGTTCTCAAACCGACCATAGAAGTCATGACAAAAGCGACGATCATGGAAGTCACGACAAACGATGCGACGATCTTAGATAGGGCATTAAACCGTGAAATATTAGCGAAAATAAAGCAGATAATAACAGAAACATAATATTTCAAGACTTACAACTAGGTACGTCACAATCGACTGTCGGACGACGTTGGGCCCGACGGCGCAGACTGCATGGTGTACTCCGTAGAGGACGTCAGCGAGCGTGACCGAAAGTAAAACGTTTGGCGGCGGCGGCGACGGTGGTGATATGGTCGGCAGAATTCGGTCGTGAACGCGAGCTACGGAACTCAGACCGGCCGCCGATCACTGACAGTACGGCACTATGATCGCTCGTTCGCCAGCTATAGAAATCGTAGCGACTCACTCGGCGAGCTCGTTGCCTACTTGTTCGTTGCCCCAAAACGCTATCACTGAGGACTGAGCTACTGCCTGCAATTATACATACAATACAACTACTGAGTTTCGGTAATTGGTGTGTGCGTGTGCGCACAATATAAATAAAACGTTCACACGGAGGCGACGGCTGATAAGCGATGAGCTACCGTTCGTAGATAACTGCGATGACCGCGGACGGGTATGTAGTAGGTAACCGCGGACCATAACATGATAATAAAACACCTACCTTAATGCACCTCATTCGGTTGTCACCCGCGGTATACAGAGCGATCCATTTGAGTGTCGACACGGATTATTATTTTCGAAAACAACAAACCGACGCGCTTGAAAACATTCATTTCGGAAATCTATTTGGCTTTTTGGCACCGAGTTACGAATAACGGTGCAATCGGAATAGTTTGCCAGTCGTCGGACTTGTGTAGTGTCTGACCAAACGTTTTTAAGGTGTTTTGAGTAAGCCTATAGGTACGCAGATTATTCCACAAAACTTTATTAAAAGTACATCGTTTTTTAAGACGCAGCTGTACGTCTTGTACTTACGTTGTACGGATCACAATGGTTGTGCTGAGGGGTGCGTATATGATTATGGTATAAACCTAATTTTATTTATTTTTTAATCGTGGGTTGTAATCGAAACAATTACCCCCCACAAACATGACGAAATTACGTCACTGGACCAGACCCCATTGGCTTAATATAATATAAATAAATAACCAGCCTTAGTCTACGCTGAAAAAACCTAAAATGATAAGTTTTCATGTGGACTATGCGATATGTTTATACTTTTATCATAAACATAAGCCAAGCATGACATATTTTAACAAACATAATGTTTATATTATATTTACAACATTGTATTACCAACTAATAACAACATCACGATATTATATGCCTGTATAAAATAAATACCTAAATAAATATTATAACATTGGACTATTTCATTCCCAAAAACTATAACAGTCCAAACTAACCCACACGGCTACAATTATATGTTCTTCTTAATGCACGTGCAATGACTCTTCCGGTATTCCAAATAATAATTTATTATTTTCCGATAGTCAATAATATGTCCGGGGAACCAGCGAGTACTTTATAAAACTTCGTTCAAAAACAAAATTTAAATTTAATTATATACTTTGTACCAGTAGTACCTACCCAGTATTATCAGCTCGTATATACCTGCCAGCCCGCAGGCAAATTCAACCGAAGCAAACAAACAATTTAAAATACGTGCAATTATATTGGTAGACAGATCATACTGTAGTAGAAGGTTAGAGATTACTCTGATTTTTAAGCCCAATCAATTACTAACTATGATTAGTTCATTTAATTAAGAAGAAAATTTCGAGGGGAACAGGGGCGCCCGCTGGGAGGTGTCAAATGTATCTCAAGAAGGAAATAAAAATAATCAATTATAAAAAAGAAAAGAAAAAAAACGGGGAAGTGGATATAACGATCTGTTGTGCTTTGGGTGTTTGGAGATTCGCTGTAATGGATTTGTTAAATTTGAATTGAATAATATTATTGCATACGAAAAACGATACCGAGCCAAGACAGCCTATAATATAATACTACCAAGTATATTTTATGAATATTATGATATTATTGTGATCAAAGTAATTTATTTGTCTAATATTAGTACCTACCACGGCAGATTAAATTAATTTTTGCCAACAAAAATTGCATTTGAAAATGTCACTGTGGGTGGGTATATTGTGTACAGCACAATAATTTACTCTAAAAGTAGCCACTAGAAATATTTTTAA
>PVMI01017136.1:371-11496 GCA_008528875.1 Aulacorthum solani
AATCATTTTTAACAGTTTATTTTTTTTTAACAAATGTATTAAAACGTAAAATAACTTGGTAAAGCCAAAGTACCGGAGTGTTATATCTTATTTCATTGATGTATTCTCAATTTTTTTTTTATCACTTAATTTCGTTTTAAAATAACTATTAATGACCCTAACAACTGTAATATTTTTTTCGGGAACAACAAAAATACAATATCAAAAACCCTGCATGCAATACCACATACAATTTTATTTTATTATCCAATAGATAATGTTAGTAACCGTCCTTGAATAAAATACTATCTTTTTAACACTACTGATACAACAATAAAAAAAATGTATTGTTTAAATCGATGAAATCTTAATTTGACCAGTTATTTTTTGACACGTGATATACAATCATTTCCTATACCTACTTATATTATGTGAAATCGAATTCTTTGATTAGCTTCATCTTACAATTTTCACGTACATTTATCCATTTATGTAACAAGTTGATATTGAACGAGATACGTCAATGTGTAAATGTTGTGTCAGAAAAATATAAATAACTCATATTATCATTTTTTTTTTTTCATAATAATAGACATATTTCACTGACAGAACTTTTGTATATAGGTACTGGGTACTTACTATAATAATAATATTATAATGTTTGATTTTAAATCTAGTCAAATTGAACTTTTGTAGATATTTCGATTTTCTAGTGTGTTTGTTCTTCTCAAATATAACCTAACTTTAAAATGTATTTTAACTTTCTTCAATTAAACGAATAATATTCTATACTACAAAAAAAGCTGTATTCAAATTCATTATTATTATTCTACTTTTTTGTTTTTAATTATATAGGTAATAATAGATAACAGTCTTCTTTTATTCATCATACCTATAAGCATACATTATAATATTGTGTAATTAAAAAAAAAGAATTAAATACATTCATAATTTATGCAGGTATGTATTTTTAGCTGGTAAACTTTTTTTTATGTTTATATTTTGCACGAATTGCTTTGAGAATTTCAAAAATTCGTAAAAATATTATCCTCACCAAAATTATCATTAAAACAATAGAGCATAAAATATAAATATAAAAACATACAGGATACTGTGTAAAGAAAAAAATGTTACAACAAAAAAAATATAAATAATTACAGCAACCTTTGTGTTAAATAAATCACAATTATTCAGATACAATTTAGCCTACACTAGAGGTGGCTAAACTTTGTTGGCAAAAATATCGATTAATCTAATAATTTTTAAATTAATCAATACCACAGTTTATTAAGAAGATGACATCACTACCATGTGGTGTTGCACTGTAGTGACTGTAGTCTACTTGTCTCCATGTTACAAACGCGTACAGCATAGCAAATTTAAATTCAGCAGAATCAATTCGTGTTGTTCAATTTAATATTAAAATTTATAAATTGTAATGTTTTATATTTAACATAAGGACAACCAGATCGAAAATTTCGTTAAAATGAAAAATTAGAGTTGAAATGAAGAGGACGATAAGAATACCAGTAGATAGATTATTTTTGGAATAATTTTTCTAGAAATTTAAATTCACAGGAAGATTTCTAAAAAATTGAAATCGGATACAGACAAACCTCATAACTTTCACTTTGATAGTATTATGTCAATTTAATCTTATATTAAAGCTAACAATACAAAAATCGGTTTTGCCGAATTCAAATGAAAAATAATAGTCGACTGATCTATTAGAATTCTTATAAATTACTGCAGAAAGTGATTCTAAAGGAATAAAAATGCATTTCATCTTCACTTATAATGTACAGTTTTGTACTACCCAAGGATTAAGGAATAGTAATATGAAACTACTCAAAAATATGCAAGTGTAGGTTATATGCTGTTATTTACCTCTTAAATAAATTAATAGGTATCCGGTAAAAATATTTCTGATTAGAAAAATCTGGTAAGAAACCAACCAGATAATTTTTTTGTTTGTAATATTGGACAGTAGGTATTATAAATGTCTTTAAATGTTAAATTATAATACCTGCATTTACAATTATTTTATTACGTATGCTAGCCTAAGAGGTTTGTTAAGGCATTCCATTTTAAAGTAAAACGAGTATAGGTACCTATGACTAAAGAAATGCAGTATCGTATATTTTGTAAATATGTACAAATGATGTGTTATTGACTAAGCTATTACATTTAATATCTAAAACTTCTAATTGCCTTTCGTTTAGTGAAGTTCGAATAAGATCCTCGTCATAAATTATAAATCTAATCATTTTTTGACTGTATGAGTATTTTTCCCCTAGATAAATAAATGTATTGTGTAGAGAAATAGTCGAATTGGCAAAACTTACACCAAGAAACTTATCTTAACTATATATAATATACATCTACCCATCACAAAGTGTATATTAGCAAATTTGCAGAAAGATCACTTCACAATAATGAAATTCATAACTTTTTTCAAAATATTGTTATTGGGGATTTTCAGGCATACCTAATAAATCTTAAGTTATTTGTTGTCCATACAATTTTCATATTTGTTTCAACGACTTTAACTAGTATCAACTTTTATTTTTCATTTGTCAAGTCTTTCCGGTTTAGTTAAAATAATATTTTCATGACACATGATGCACCTATAGGCATACAAGACGTATTATTACATACGCTTAGAGTTTATGTATTTACTTTGAAGTTTCTTTAAAAAAAAACAACATGGATACTCTAATTAAAGTTAAATTTATGAATTAAAAACATAAGTCTCGTAAGTAAGTAGTGAGAGACGTATTTTATAAGTGTAGTGAATTTACCCGTGTAATTTTGGCAATTGTCCAATGACCTTAATCGACGACCGAGGTATGGTTTTAAGACGGATCTACCAAACAACATATAAAGAGCAATCCATAATAAATGAGTGATAGTCGATAGATAATTTGTAAGTACATCGAATATTACATAATATTCTATCTGTTATAATAAAATTAACATAATATTACATAGTTGCTATCTCAAGTATAATTTCCTTTAATAATTCTTAATAATCCCATGAATTATGCGATACGATTAAGTTTTCTTATAAATTAGTGTAAATGTTAATAGTTACACTTGTTAGCTTTAAGACAAATTGCTAAGATTAAAAAAGACTATTTATTTCCCGAGATTTAAATTATATATCTCTACACACTCAATTAAAATGAAAGTAACAACATTAAAGTAAAAATGATTTAAATACTTTTTTAGTTTTTATAATGCTTTCCACGAAATTACATAGGTAGTTAATACTAACCTTAAAAAGGGGGTTACGAAATGTTTTTAATTTGTAGTTGAGATAAATATATTGGTAAATTATTTTAAAATAATAATAATCAAATAAATAAAATTAATTATTAATTATTATTATTATATAATTATTTTTAAATTATTTTTTAAAAACAAATGTGTACGAGTGAGCCAAACAATTATTTGATTATTAGATAACGAACAATATTGAATAATTTCGGCAAAACGATATAGGTGTCCGTTAATTAAAGGTTATCGTATTGTTATTTACTATGCATATTGTTATTTTATTTGAATTTATTATGTGAGTATTATTTTTCTACGTTTCTAGAACGTGGTATGTAGGTATGTACAATAATAATAATTATAGACTTCCAGAGGTATACTCCAAGGGCATAACGGAACGGAACATGAATGCTACTAAACGCGATAATCATAATCCAAAATGTATACAGACAGGTACAATACGCATACTTTTAAATTGTATATTATGTCCAATTCTCCATGACCTAAGATGCACAATACAGTAATTTTTAATTAGTGTCCGTATACATTTAATGATACCGCTATATTCGCTTATAAGTATAAGTTGAAGATTTCAATGAAATATTTCATTTTTAGGCATATACCTAAACCATTGAAAAATTAAATCATGTATAAAATATGTATGATTATCAATCATAATCCTTGATAAGTATTTTAACTTATAATTATTACAAACAATTCTTTTTTAACAGGTACTTATTATCTTTATAGTTACTTAGGTACCTAATTTGCAATATTAGGATATATTTCAATTTGTATCATTAAAAAGTTCCTCATACAATTATTTGACAATACCTACTCGTATAATGATATGATGTTTGTATCTACAGGGACATACACACGACTAGCACCTAAGCCTCTCCGTTTGTTTTTTTGCTGTTATTTGAAATTTGAAAATAACAATCAGCTATTTTATTTCAATTGATGATGCTTTCCCAAATGGAGCTCAATTTATAGAGTGATGGTTTTAAGACATTTAAATGTTACGCGATCAACTGAACTTAACTTCAACTTTGTACTTTTAACACTACACAATATTATTAATCCTATTTAAAATAATATTTAAGTTATTATACTATATATTATATGCATGTTATATGCATATTGTACATAGTTTATGGTTAGAGCCTACGTGCTACGTTAAATTTGATGGTTCGATTTACATGGTATTATAACTAATATTACTTTACATTGATAAACATCAATTATTTTGCCCTTACAACCTCCTTTAACAACAACTTTACCGTGCATTAACACCATTATGGCATTATATATTATGTTAAACATTCATGATTAGTCGTATTATGTAATATTATTATTGTAGGTTACTTGACTGTCTTAGTAAAAACACTAATTTGAAGGAGGCCAGTGTTGGTTATTAATTTAAAACTATTGATTAATAAACGTGATTAAATTTATAACAACCCACTTATGGATGCATATAGCCATAACTAGTTTATTTATTGTATAGTTAACAAACGCATTTTCCCAAACATTTATGAAAATAGTTGTGGTTTTAAGTACTTTAGATACCTACACAGATATAACTATTAACTAAGGACCTCTAGGAATTCCTTGTAATCTTTTTTTTTTGATATCTACCTAGTTCAATAAATAGCGACGTCAAATAATAATTTAATTTGTAATGTTAAAAATCTAAGTCAAAAATATTATTTTGCATAACTTTGCATATATATTGAGGATATGCTTGATCTAATGATCATATTTACGCATTATCCAGACATTGTGTGTGATTTTTTTACATAACTTTTTCATAATTAATAAAATCGTAGTTTAAAAATTTGAATGCTGATATATTAATTGTGACATAACGGTTAGGCGACAACTCGATTTGTCGACACATTTTATAGTTAAAAATTAACTATACTTATTACATATCTGTATATAATTAAAAACTATGAATATTACAACATATAATTATGTAAATTATTTGTAAAAATCACGAACATTTAAATTTAATACAGCGTAACTGGCGAGTATACGAGTATACGATTTAATTTACAGAATTTGCTTTTTGAATACCTTACATATTATTGTGCATATCATTGTTATTGTGTATGGTGTGAACTGAAAGAAACGGAAAAGGATAAAATAAAATCTTTGTTAATCATTGGAGACTGGGGAGTAATAACGACGTCGTGTAAAACGTATTTTATACGATAGAATAAGCCAATACTCCAACAGATATATCCGAGAGGTGGTAATTCGTACCAAAATAGTGTTATTGAATTTGCGACAAGTACAATTGAAGTGAACGAAGGTGCACTCATATATGTGACAGGGTCAGGAATCGTGATATTCGCTTTGGGTAGCATTATATAATATATATACATGAGCACTAAAATGCGGACGTTGACAAAAGTTTAAAAGTTTATGTCAAACTAAAGAGTTTATTTATTTTTACCTTTTTAACGTGACTGGTCAATTAGTTTTCTAATTAATTTAAGAACTTATCTAGTTTGACTGTCAATTAAAATAGCTTAGATTTTTACGGTTGATTTAAAAATAAACCGTAGAGGTTAAATTAAAAATGTTTTTCACTTTTTGTTTTTTACTCTTAATGGTATTAATGTATTATATTATATTAACATTACTTATCAAGGTTTAAGTAAAAATAACCAATACTTAAATAACAGTTATAGGTAATACTACAATTCGAGTTCTGTTTCTTGATCACATAATATCAATAAATTATATATCTATGTATAAGATATTGATATACACACATAAAATATTCATTATATTTGATCCACATAATATACTAATTAAAAAAGTAGATTATCTGTATTTCAGCTAAGTGCAGTGATTTTTTTCACATTAAGTTTCTACTTGGCGGATTAAATTTATTATTTGTTATTTAATAACTTCCACTTAACTCAACTTAACTAGAGTTAATTATGCTCATTGACTATTGAGTAATATGTATAATATATACATATAGCAGCACTGCAGCTATACATATATTGCATAATCTGCGAGTGTAGGTATTCCAAAAACAATATTATAATATTACGATTATATCCATGAAATAAACGGATAATTATGAATTTTTTGAAAGTTCAGGCTCAATTATTATTGATTTTACCGTATCTTTCAGGTCGTCGACGGCGGTGGTCTTTTGGCCCTACAATCGTCTAACGCACTAAATGTGTAAATGCGACCTCTGGGACTGGGCGGAGAGTAGAAAAAAAAATTCTTATAAATTATAATCATATAAGTCGGTACCTANNTAAACAATCAACACCATAATAATATAATATATAAACAAATTTATGTACAAAAACATGTTTGTAGGAACGATACCGTCGACTATTATAATAATAATATACGGAATGATTCACCGAGCATGCTCACTCCTATATTGTTGTCCTTTAATAGGCTAATGAATTTATTCAGTTTTCAAGTACCTGTCGTGTATTTAAATACCATATATTTTTCCATTATTTAGATTTGATTTACAATTCAAAGAATGCCCTGTGTTCGAATTTCATTCATTTAGATAATAATATAAATACATAATATCAATGTTTTCAAACAAGTATAATTTGATTAACAATTTACTGGAAAAAAGGGTGATTCTCATTTGGAAAAAAGTATAGAGAATGACTGTAATGAGGCCATTATAAGGCATTCCTTAAATGGTCTAAATAATTTAAAATATGATCATTAAGTAGATATATTTAAAAATACTAATATTCAGAATTTGAATGAATTTGTTATTGAAAGAGAACATAAGGGACATGTGCACCATTGTGGTTATGGCAGGGTAACACCCCTATTTTTTCTGCACCTTATTGGACTGTCATCATATTTCCAAACGTTCCCTTCAGCCAATATATAACATTCAAATATATATTGAAAACCATACTAGATATTGGGTAATATAATTTAATATATATGGAGGTAATGCATATTATTGGGGTGTATGCGTATGAGTGTATGACAAAAGCTATTTCCAACTTCCAATTTCTTTAATTCAATAAAATATAAAAATAAATAACCATTCATCAAAACTAAATATATAATTAAAAAAACTCTAAATACCAAAAAATTCTGTGTACAGTAAAATCATAAAAAACCAACCAGATAAAGCTGGCAAATATTTCATCTGATGACACATATATGAAAGATAACAAGATTTTATTATAAAAACGAAATTTCAATCAATAATGTAATTCAATGAACTTAAATACTGTAAAAATAACATATCTCTCGCATGGATATCCCGAGGTATAATAGGGAACGAAGAACCTGATGTAAGTAAATGCTAAAGAAGCTACAAGTACTTCCGTTTTTGAAGTATGTCCTCAAATAACAAATCATAACTTTCGAAATTAAATTAAATTCAAGTATATAGACAAATAGCAATAATAACAAGCTAAGAGAAATTAAGCAAATAATATTGCCCTGACGGAACCCATACGAGATGTCCAGAAGCGTCAAAGTTATTTTTTGCAGCATGCCAAAGAAGAACCAGGCTCATGCTCTACTTGTGGAACAACCATAACGGTCAAACACATACTCTTCGAATGCTGCCAGTTCAATGCAATATGCATCAAACAGAAGCTACCGAATACCCTATATCGGCACCCACTCGCAAGACGTCCAGAAAATTAATGAATTTCATCAAAGAAATAGAACTCAGTCATCTTATTTAATAATATTTAAAAAAAAGAACAATGTACAAATATAATAGTGATTAAGTAATTTAATGTAATGTAACGAAAATAAAATAAATGATATATAACTTCGTAGTTGATACCTCAAAACAATAAATAAAAAAAAATTTAAATTATCATTCAACCCTACACATAAAGAAAAGACTCTTACGCAGCATACATTATACTTACCTACATCAAATACATTGAATACATGTATTTAATGTGATAAAAGCAAAATTAGTGTGCTTAAATTTTGGAACCCTACTAAAAAAAATCATAAGGTCTCAGTGAATTAAAGTTGTGGCTTGAAATTATCTTAATAAATACATACGTAGGTAAGTAATAATATTAAAATGACATCTTGAACGGACACGATTTTATGGTAATTATAATATCTATCTAGTTAACATAATTAGTTGACCTAAACATTTAACGTTAAAGTTTCAAACAAGTTTTCGCTTTCAAACCCATTTACAGATCTTAAATCGTACGATGTAATTCCCTTTGTTGTAATATCCACCGCAAGTATCGTATCTCTTCTCGGATGATATAATATTAGATTTATGTTCAAATTAACTTACTATAGTAGGTAATAATATATTTTTTGGTACCTTCCTTACCAACATAATATATGAAAGAATAAATAAGTTTTGATTTTTGGAGAGTGGGTCAAATTAAAATATTATATAGAATAATATTAGACGACCTTTCCAATACATTTATATTGCTATATATTATTATTATGTTGACATATTATTGTGTCGACGAGATAACATTTCTAAAGCGCTTAAAATATGTATATAATCCATTAAGCGTAAGACACTATACATCAGGAAAAACTAATGTTTTTAAAAATATTCCTGTTACATAATTTTTAGTCATTTCAAAATAATATTTTTAGAAAAAATTTGAGCTACATTCCAAAGTACGAAACTAAAGCCAAGGAGAGTTTTATCAGTAACTATCATAATACCTACTTCACGTCATGATATAGTAATGTTTTTAATTGTTTTCAATATACCTATTATGCCGATAAAATTTGTTGTCTCTTAGTCTAAAATCGAGGTTTCTAGTGAGATTTTATTCATATAGTTAAACTTTAAACAGATGGGTTGGGGATATAAAAATTAAAATTGAGATTATATAATATGACTTTACTATCGTGAGTTTCACAAACCAAATAAAACAATTTTACATTGGCGTTTATTAATACCTATATCAAATATAAAAAACAATTAAATAACATTAAAACGTTTATTTGAGTAAATCAATGGGATTTGCAGTATAGTAGTATTTTAGTGGTTACCACCTCATCATTTAGATATAGTTTTTCTTTTTAAACTCACTTTCAGAATTTATAAACTATATTATTATATTTTACTCAACGAACTTTCAAGGCAACAATAGACATTTGCTAGATGAAGTTCTTTGTTCTGTTCCGTAACGAGCGGCTTTTAAATTTAACCGTGGTTAAGGGGTGGTCCGCTCCATCACTGCCGTGGGTTACCGGGTCCAAACGAGCAAGGATTTTTGCTGGAACTGTCAACGAAGAATACCGCACCGCTGATCATCGAGACTCGATCTCGGCAGCACCAAACTGGACTTAAATCTTCGGCATTAAAACCGGCTCGGAGGCCTCGGAAGATCCACGTCTTGCTAGGTCCGTTTCTATCGGTCTTCGTCAAAATCAGCAGAGTGCCGATAAGGTGTTCGCTGTTTCGACTTCTGTAGCAGCATTCAACGAAATGTAATATAGAAACATCTATGTAACTGGTGTGGTTGGCCACAACAATAGGCTATTTGGCAGATTGGTCGAAAACTCAAAACCACCTGTCGCATCGAAGCAGGGGGGCGGCGGCTCGATTCAGGAAACAATTACCATATACCATCCAGGCAGCGGACGGCGAATCGATCTCGGGTACAGCATCAGCAATTATCTGCACCGCAATATTCGGCATCGAACCGTTACTTGATCGGACCAGTGAAACCGAGTCTTGTCAAAGAGATTTGGGTATTAGCTCGGTGGAAACCTGCTGCATAGGATCGGTGGATAGTAGCTTGGTAGAATCTTGTTGCGTCAAGTCGGCGAACAGCGAATCGATCTCGTACGCATCATCAGCCGCCACGTGCACCGCAATAATGTTCGGCATTAAACCGAAACATCTCGTCGAGGGACCAGCGAAATCGTAGCTTGCCAAAGTGGAGCCATTTGGTTGCTCGGTTATTAAAACCTGCTGCATAGACCCAATGGACGGTGACCCGAAGATCTCGACTTCCGACGACATCTGTTCTGCGATATTCGTCATGGTACGTTAATATCTTTTGAGAAAATTACGTTATAACTTTTTTTACAACCGAATATATTATTCCCTGTGTTCGTATTAACAATAATACTAATATAATACTGTGCACAGAGATAAATTAGAAACAAGATTTTTATGGTTTATTATATCGGAAATTAATATTTAATGTTTAATTTTAAAATGTTAAGAACAATTGTGTCAAGTAATTAAAAACGGGCAGGTTGTATGGCGTAGATATGCAATAGGCTAATTTTAAACTATATAAAAATGTCTATACGATTCAATCATCTTATCTAAATAGTAAGTATATTTAATAGGTAAAAAAATGTATAATATGTTTCAACTATTTTTTTTACACAATACATTTTGACACCTCTATTTTTTTTTTTGCGTTTTATTAATACCTAAATTTATCAAGTTATTTTCAAATTATTTTGTAAATAAAAATGTAACCTAAGAGTGGAAAAAAAAACAAAGTTTTTCTAAATATTTCATACTGTAACCAAAAGCTCTAATATGTATATTATCACAGTTTTTTATAATAGATATTTTATAATAGATAATCCAAATATGAAATAAATTAGATAACTATATTCAAACAAAAAATAACTATTTTATGTATTTTCTTGTAATACTTGAAACATTTTACAGTACGTTATTATATTTTATACACACAATGATATTTTCAATTGCAATGTTTTCGGGAAAAAAATCTATTCAACCTACTGTATTACTTCCCGACAGGAAATATATATATAGAACCGATACTCGATCAGTTGATCGGGATCTTATTTACCTGTGATCTATTCTGAAGTCCAAACCATCGAAAGACATGTAAATGAGTCC
>PVMI01017142.1:0-14229 GCA_008528875.1 Aulacorthum solani
CTCTACATTTTCTGTATGTATAAAAAATTTAGATGTTGAGCAATAAAAGAAATAATACTACTTTTTTGTTTTAATTATTTTTATACCTCTCATTATTTTGTTGTTACTTTAACAAAATTAGTGTATGGCCCGCAACCAGATCAGAGGTTTAAGTTTTGGCCCTTGAGGCCATGCAAGTTGGACACCCCTGTGCTAGACCTAGTAAAACTGTGTATATTTCCACACCACCTTAGATATTATCGAATAACAATTTCCGGTAACTTTATTACCGGATATGTTATTTTTTATAAAATCATGAGGTATTACATACAACCGTGCGTTTCTTTTACTGTGGTATCTTAATTCACATAGTATTATGTAAACTCAATAAAACTAAAAGAAACATATTGCGGTTTTTACTAAAACTACAGAGAGAACTGAAAAAATATGCCTAATATTATAAATAGTGTTACCTACGCGGATATTCGAACCATGCTGAAAACAATTAGTTGACACACATTTTTTGGTAAGCGATTGAACAATTCAAATTATAATATAAATTAAAATAAATAATGCTTAAACACTTATTGAACTAGCTATTAAATAAACTGAAAAAATCTAAGAGTACAATGTATTAATAAAATAAATAACTACAAAAACGTTGGTTATAAAATTGAATAGTGCTATACAAATGCTTAAACGCTTATTATTTTAGATATTTAACAGTTTTTTTTTGTGTCAGATTTAATTTGTTTATATTGTCTTTCTGATTTTTAAATTCGACAACCTAAAATGTTGTATATTTTCCATTAAGAAAAAGATTATTGAGGCAATCGTACCAGTGTGTTTTTATTAACAATTTTTTTTTTTATAACATAATAATAGTTTGTGCTTTTTTACAAATAATATGTTGCAATATTAGTAATCATTTCAATTATTTAAAGAAAAAAATTTTAAAATATCTATAAATAGCTCAAAAACGTTACAATTGATAATAAATAATTGATTAACTCCTCGTTATGCTAACCTGCCTTTTTACACCTCAAATTACGGCTCTAGTGGCCTAGTCTATTAATTACTATGCCCTCCTTGTTTCCAGAAAAAAACACCTACTTAAAAGTAAGATACCCACTTGTTCATCAAAAAAATATTTCTTCCAATAACCACTTTTTCCATAAGACTAATACACGGTTATACTGATATAATATTATGCTAACGTCGTAACGGGAATCTAAATTTATTCGTCTTCAATATAGGTATGTCTATATAAAATGATATTTTCTATTATTTTGTTATACATTGACTTCTATTTAATGTGGTACCTTTAAAATAAACTTTAATAAAACATACTTGTGTGCATTTGATCAACTCGTTACTTTTTAAATATTTTTATGGAAGTGATTTATTATTGGTACTATACGATCGTCACGAAATCAAATCAGAAAAGGTATATTAACAATCGAGTGGGTGAAAACGTCTATATTACAGACTCAAAGAACACTTAGATATATTTTACAACAAAGTTAAAACGAATGCTTCGTGATATAGTTGCTGAGCGTTCTAATCTTGCGTAAGGGTAGGCATATTATACTATGAAAAATTCTAACTTTTACAAATTTACAACTATAGTTGTAAGTGCGTGCCCTCGTGATATAATACAACATATTAATCTATTATGTGCCTGTAGTAATCGACGTCGTAATGTTCATTATTTTAGTAATTAACTTTCGGTTTATGAATATTAATGAGGCCCAGGGTTGATTTACTTTGAACCATGATTAATAATTATTCAATTACCCTCCGGTACATGAACTTACCATTTGAGGCACCAAACAAATGAACATAATAATATAGTCTTCTGAATTGGTTTGATATCTATATCTATAAGCCACCATCAGTGTTAATCAATGCGTATAGAGGAACTTGCCTGTTTTGCATATCAAACACTCAATGCACGTCTATTTGATCATCGGAATAATTTTATTTAAAACAAAAACATAAACATCTGTTTGTGTGATTTATTTTATAATGACCCATGTTTAAACGAAAAGTTACAAAAAAAACCCATACATTAAAAATAGACATATAGTAATGTTTAGAAAAATAAGAGATGACTGCGTCCATGCAATGCACACATATTCTATTTTGATGACCTATATTATGATAATATTCAACAAGTTTTTTGAAAATAATTCTTCAAGATCATGTTTTTTTTTATTGAACTGAAGCCTGGCAACTATGACCATTAGCTATTTTTATGGGAAACATTTGGTTTTAAAAACCAATTGTATATGTGGCAAAGATTTTGTTGCTAAAAATCTCGAGTGGTCACCCATCCGGGAGCTAAAGCAACGACGGCTGGTATGTACACTCAGAGCATTTCTCCAGATACAGCGTATGACCGCTCCCTCACCAAGGCACTTCCCATATATTTATGTTATACATTAAATTATCATATTGTGTTATTGACAATTACTGTTTATTTGTATTTAATTAAATGGGTAAAAAACGGTTTCAACAAATATATGGATCCCTTGTAAGTTTTCTATGAAAAGTTTCATAACTGCATAATAGTTTATCGATTGTTTCTAAAAAACTTATTTATGACTGATATATGAAGTCGTATAATAGATTATGCAGCTATTCCTGGTACAGCTTATATTATGGAAATTAGAATAAAATTAATTCATTGATTTTTAATACAAATAATAATATCTTGTTATAGTTTTTGTACAATATGCTAAAATAATACTAAATTATATAATATATTTATGTCTAAAGCTAAAGAATTCTACGTATTCTTTATTGTTGTTATTTTATTTTTATACTCTTTATAGTTAATACTGCCTGCAAAATTATGAATATTGTAAAGTCTTTACGACTTTATAACTTCAAATTGTATGCCCTAATTATACTAAAATATTGTAATGATGTAACTATCAATTATTATTATTATCATTATTATACTGTATTACCTTTATACAAATATAACAAAAAAATTTAACCTTCGACTATACAATATACATATAACCATAAAATGCGTTATTATACATGTATACAACCATACAAGGTTAAGCCGTCGACGTACCTAAATGGAGTTCAGCGTATTCCCCCTTTATTAGGATATTTTTACTTTTTTTTCATAGAACTCAAAGAATGAATGGTTCATAATGGTTATGGACTTAACAATGATAAAAACTCACCAAAGCGACTAATGGATTGCGAAAAGAGGAAAAGAATTGACAAGATGTGGTACATTATGAATAACATCTGAAGTGAATACCGTATTGCAATTAATCTTATTGGAAACTCGCTAAAATACATTACTCCCATAATCCAATATCGGCTGTTCACATCAAAAACAAGCAACAAAAAACAGTATACTGTAACTTGAAAACATCTTCAACTTTAGTGCCTTTGTTATTTTCTACACGATTTGAAGGACTTAGACAGTATAAAATCGTCATGAACTCTATCTTATACAATACCGTGTTGCAACTCACTATTGTCAAGTTTAAAGAAGGATTTTTTTAAATTATCGATGGTAAAAGAAAAATCTGAAAAATTAATTTGTATTTCTTGAACCATTCATTTTTTTTTTTTATTTATTTATATTTTTTAATACTATAGGATTAATACTAACTTAATATTCCGAAATCAAGTTTCTCGATGTTCTCATGATTTATAGATAAAATTATGTAACTATACCTATGTATTGGGATATATCATGTTATTTTACAAACTTATACAATTTGCGAATAAAAAATCAATTATATTTATTTATTAACTTGAGAATATATAAATGATAAATGTATATAGTTGGTGAATACTACTAATAATAACTAATAATGAATTATATATTATACCGATAATACTGCAATTTAAAATAAGAAAGCTACTCTGATTTTTTTTTCTGGTTGAACTCAGGAAATAAATATTTTGAACTAAAAAAACTAAAAAATGAATTTACGATTATACTAAATAAATATACAACCTTGAAAAATATTAAATGTAAATAAAAATAAAGATTAACAAATAATGATTAAAAATATGGAAATGAAAAAAAGTTAAACAAATAATATATCAAAATCGAGCTTAACTAAAATACAACTTGTTTTACAAGAATAATTTTCCGATTTTCAGATTCTCAAGTTAAAATAGAAAAATATTTAATTCATACTTAATTATTTAATATTTCTATACCTATCAACTAATTCTTCAGCTCAATACTAATTTTTTTTTTTTTTAATAACCAATGGTTTTAATTTAAACATTGAAAAATGTATTTATTATTTTTCTTAAAAGATAAATGAATAGTAACACATTTTTTTTGAGAAATAATTAAAATGTTTTAAAATTCAGAATTATAGCAAGAGAGTAGTTTGTATACATATTTGTAAGGTTACTCTATGAATAATTCAACGAACTCCTGTCAATTCAAATTAAATGTATGATTCAAATATTAACTATTAAATTAAAATTAAGTAAATGGCAGAATATTTTTAAGTATAATTAATATAGCTCAGATTAATAGAATTGGTGTATTATGTAAATTTACTAAAAATAATTTTACACCAGTGGAAGATTCCTCATATCTTAATAAAAATGCACGTGGATATGCTGAGGGTTAGATCGGTGGTTTTTAATTTATTTTCCTATTTTTGTAATAAAAAAATTATTCTACAACAAAATACATATCAATCAATGTATGTCATTTTTACACAAATATCTTGAATAAATCCTTTCTATTCCATATCTGGGAAAATATTATTTATTTATCGTTGTACAAAATAAAATAGTACATTGTAAGTTTATGAGTGACAATTGTATAAATTATTGAGCTGTTTATATTTTTAACGGAGGCCTATTCGTTTTTTGTAAAATAAATAGAGTTATATAGTTTATATTTATTCAAGCACATAAATTATTTTGTCTATATATTTTATGAATGCAAAAAATATAAAAAATGATGTAGTTCTGAAAGTTTTGTAAACTCATAAAATAAAATTTAATATACATAAATAATGTAATTTAGTCTATCGATAAAAGTTGCATCAATATCATTTCCGAAAAATAGGATATATGGGTCAATTTAATTAAAATGTCGACGTCTAGTCTCGACTTTCAAGTAGTGTAATTACTAATTATTATTTTTGATACAAAAATAATAAGTGCACAGAATACGTTTTCTTACAGACAAATAAATTATCAAAGTTAAGAAACATGTATATACATTAAAAATGTATTTAAAATACTATACAGTAATAGTATTATTGGTAATTAGTACTTATTACTTAAGAGATTGGAATTTTAAGTAATTCAATACATTGTCATTCGTTTCGTGCTCTAGTCATAATACTTCGTATGTACAATATATTGACCTAAAATGTATATATATATTGCACAACATCAATATATTGACTTAAGATATTTTACTGTAATAGGTTCGGACCAAATGACTCAAGTCTAATAACTAATAACTAAAATAGCTTCGAATTTAAAAAATAATAATTATTGAAAACTGATCGAGTGCGGTCTCGAACTATATCAAGAGTTAAGCACACACACACACACACACACATACATATTATATATACATTAAATTTATTATGTCTCGTTTTCAAAGTTAACAACAACAGCTTAAAACACATATATATGTAGGTAGTTTACACTAGTCCGCGGGACAAACTCCGACCGATGATATAGTTTATACGCATGTATATAGTGATGGTAGTGTAACACGGACGGTGCACACCCTGATGGCGAGGACAACAGCAACACTTGTTAGTATATATCCGTCCATCTCTCCCTCACTCACACACACACACACTCACAAAAGGATAATAGGGCGTGTGATCGAGGAAAGGAGAGGGGGAGGGTTAGTCGAGGTGGAAGAAGAAAACTGTGTACCGTTGTACAGCTTTGTGTAGAAATACACCTATTCAGAGATAAGGCACCCCCGAAAAGTTTACTATACCACTACTCTATAGAATGTATGGAAAGGGTCCCCTTTGGACTCCTCGGTACTATACCATTGGTGGGTGTAGTAATAGTGGTGGTGGGGGTGGCGGTGGTGGTGTTATAGTCATGTCGCCGTCGTTTTTAAGCATAAACGACCCGACTCTACACCGCAATAGCTCAAAGAAGGAAATTAAGGGGCCGGGCACGTTTCCGTCAAACTAAACACACACAATGAATTCGCCCAGACGGGGCTATTTCTTTCTCCTATCCCTCTTTCACTGTCTCATCCCCTCTGAATATTTTTCTCTTTTCCATTCTCATCCACCCACAAGCACTACAGGCTCTAACAAACTTCTCCTTTTTCGTTAACCTTCGTGTCAGTTTTTCAATTTCAATATAATACTTTATATTCTTTTCTCTCCGCATAACACCACCGACTAACAGCTAGGTTAGTATAGCCAGTTTTCATAGAATCCATAATAAATACTGAGACAGTGTCGTTAGCTGGGTGTGCACTGAGCAGCCCTGAAGTGGTGAAACCGAGACATTTCCAATTAATAGTAAAGTCTTAGTTCACGTACAGCACTTAAGTTTTGTCATGTTTGCATTATCATACGCTAATTATGCAATATTAAATTATATTAGGATCGTCTACCACTCAATTTAGGTACAATATAAAATGTTATACCTTATTCAATCATATTTGTGAGTACCAAAATTAATTAATTTAAGAAATGGAAGATTCAATAGTTACATATCTCGCTTGAATAAATTATGTAAAATTTAGTCAAACAACAAAAAGTTTTAACACAAATTTTGTGTTCCAGACCTAAAAAAATTTGAATTTGTTTAATCTTGAACATTTACATTAATAATAATTACAAAATAAATTTAATTGAAATAAAACCAATATCTGTAACTTATAAAGAATGTATAAATACTTGGCTACAACATTTTTTATAATTCCTAGAAGATAATTTTAAAATAATTGAAAGATGACAATTAATTTACTTAACATTTCGAATGAGGCTGATATTTAAATTTATCTTTGGTTATAGGAATGCTCAATAATATATTTAATGCATTTTTAGCTTTGTACGTAGTTACAAACATATCACCTACAATATGCATGTATAGGAGGATTGCACTTACTAACTGTGCATGACACATTGCAATACAAAACCTATGTGGCTATTTTTATTTTTTATTAAAATTATGTGATAATATATCTGCAATTTGTTTTACTACAGAACCCGTCTAGTTCATCTTAGTACTCCACAACAGTTATTACGATTTTAAAATAATAAATCAGTGGATTGAAAAATTAAGTTAATGATTTTGTTTGATACAATTACAAATTATACACAGAAAGCTGTTAATAATAATTATTACTTTACAATTCATATTGGTAAAATGCATCATACGATAAATACAATTCAAATTCAAATAATCATCTCAGTTTGTGTGGGTTAAATTACATTATAGTTTTACATATTTCAATACTTCAACTCAACGTTAACGAATTTACCATTAAACTATTATATTTTTGACAATTTTCATATGTTCATGATATTATTTAAGCCTAATGAATTATTATATTGTACACTCAATTTTAAGTGTTACATCGTATTTATATAAATATATGGATATATAATACATCTAATAAATTTAAAACACCACTGTGGTTATCTTATCTATACTCATGAATTATACCATTAATACTCTTAACTACCGATGTTAAGTATAAAAATTATATGATATCTTATAATTAAGATTTAAGGTCGTGTGGAATAACAACAGACATAAAAAACAAGAGGCATTTTAAACGGAAAACGTACAGTGGTAATGATAGCTATTCTGCCAAGAAAAAAAAGATAAGATGTTTTCTAACCATCTCCCTTGGGAAATGAGTAAACCGTTTGTTTTCTCCTAGCATAGATTTTTATTTTTTGCTTTTACTTTAAAAAGTATAAATCATCGTTACTTTTGCGTCACCCAGTATGATATAAATGATATACCATCTTATACGTAATAACATACCTGGAAAATTTGCCAAATCCTTTCTCATCAATCATGTTACGTAAACAAGTCGTACATATCTTAGAAAAAAGATATGAAATAATAGACATAAATAAATATATATATATATATAAATATTATTATATACATAAAACAGCAATATGTTATGCATGGGAAATGTGATTTTTTCACTAGAGAATAAAACGTCAGTTTATAGACTTGCAAAAAAAAGTTTATAATAATATATAAATAACCTAATTGAACAGCCGTCAAATATAAGATTGTTTTATTATTTTATCATACGTTAATCTACAACACTGCAAAGCCATCTGTTTTAAGTTTTTATTTCATAAATAATGTAATTGACTTTGTTACACAATTTCTTTTTCTAATATTTCGCTAAAATAATATCTCTTTAAAGCTTAAACATATGAAATTTTTAGTTTGCTGTAAATATTATACTATAGAAAATAATGTCATTAGTATAATCTACGATTAAAATCAATAAGTTGTTGGAGTCACATGATAATATTATGAAGTTCCATGTTTCTCTTAATAATTAATTAATAATAAATATATACCTACATGTAAATACTATAAAGTCCAAGAAGCTTTATAGAATTGTAAAATTACTGAAAATATATCAGATAATAATTAGGTACTATATTATATATTAGTACTAAGTCACATCTATGTATGTGCAAAACATTAAGTGTAAATACCGCTATCATATAATAAATATTTGAATGACAAAATAAACAAACTTTAACTTAATCGTATACTTATGTTGGTATGTTTCTAAAGTATGTATAAACCCAGAAAACTATAATAGGTAATTATAACTACTATTTTCAATTCAAAATAAAAGATAATAATAAAAGATTTTTTTGTTATTTATTTCATAGAAATTAGAATTATACAAAGCTGAAATTGTATAATCGTTCGATAAAAAATCGTTATTTTCCTGATCTAGACAATGATAATGTGTTAAGTGGCTAAAGTTAGTACATACTGAGTCTCGTACAATTCTTAATTTTAAAATTAAAATTTGGTGAACATTTCAAGTCTCTATGATTATTCCTTAAAGCGTTACAACAAAATCAATTTTGTAGGAAACTAGGAAACTGATATTGCATTTAATCTAGTTTACCGCTGTTTTTTTGTATTTTATTAATAATTTTGAAGAAAAAAAACTACTTACTTCTATTTTCTACTTTTAAGGTATTAAATTGATACTTACCTTTGAAGTATTTTATTTTCTACCTCAAAATGCAACTACAGGCACAAAGAAAAATATTAAAAATACACATAATTTATAATTCAAATACATTACAAAACAAATACATTCATCGATTTGCTTAAAACTTTAAATTGTAGCATGGTATAAAATAATAAATTCCTAAAATAATACTCACCAATGTTGTAATAAAAATTTATATTTTATAACTGAAGATGTTTAAATACTATATCTATGTAGTACTATATTAGTACTTGTTATTATTATTATTAAATTTTTATGTACTTACGATACTTTATATTTTATTACAAATAATAATTTGAACCGTTTCTACTTAGTGAAAATATTAACTTCCTTACTATAAATAGGAGGTACTCACAACTGGCATAATTCTATTCTTGCATCATTCCTTTAAGTAATTTTCAGTATTTTTTTATTATCATTTACCATAGTAAATAATCCACTAACACTGGAGATAAAAACCAAAAAGATAAATTACAATTTTGTGATACTTGGAACTGCATTACACAGCACAAAAGCACTGCTCTTCAATTGTGACTACAGAATATTAAACTTAAGAAAAATACAACGATCGCTACTAGCTAAAATAGGAAAATGTACATAGACAACTTGATTTTGATGAACCTTTCTATTTGAAAGAGTAAAATGTTAAACAAGCAATGTTAGTTCTTCCCAAAAGCTACAATAGAAAATAATATTCAATTGAAATTTACAAAACTCTTTTATTTACAAATCGGGATTAAGAATATTTATTCACTATACTTAATGAATTGACAAAGAAATAGCTAAGAATTAATTTTATCTACGAGCAGATATTATGTAATTAATTGAATGATATTATAACTAACATATTTCAAGTAAGTATCTGTATTCTTGCTATGTTTTTAAAATTGTAATATTCAACACCAAACATATATATTCGCATGAATTTAAAATTATAGAGAAAAACAACTTTTATTTAAAACGAACTACCTGTCAGGCAGACAGTCGGCTTAGTAAGTATAGTAAAATATAAATGTACCTATGCCTCTCACATGAATGTGTTGAACTTATGTTTTTTAGTTTAAGTACAAAAATATATTTTAAAATATGAATGTTTTTATGGTTATTAAAATACTTTACTTCTAGAGTACATAAGCATATATACTCTGGAAATACAACTAAATCGATATTTTTAACTCTAACTTTATTTTGTTTATTAAATTGTGACTGGTTCTATATATAAAAGAAATATAAAGTGATACATAATATAATTTGACATTTTTATCACCCAATGTGGGCTATAAAAAAAATGTATTTTTTTGATTTCAATTTTTACAGTCAAATATAGTAGTGATGAATGAAATGTAGCGTTGCAACCATTTCAATGGATTATTTAAATAGACGTTAATTCAATGGGATTTGAAAAAAAATAAGCGTTGGTGCTCTATTTGATAAAATTTATTTTATGCTAAGTCTTAAGAAAATAATAATCCA
Organism: Aulacorthum solani; assembly: GCA_008528875.1. NCBI lineage: Eukaryota > Metazoa > Arthropoda > Insecta > Hemiptera > Aphididae > Aulacorthum > Aulacorthum solani. Next base: position 10,694 of record PVMI01017142.1, read on the forward strand.
AAATTATTAACTGTCAAATAATATTAATTAAGATAATTGTTCAGTATTATAATAATATGTGGTATTTTTCATTTACTACATTATGATTCAACTTGATAATTATAAAGAAAAAATATTATATAAATAGATTAAAACATAGAACTAAACGAGTTCGAAGTAGTTTCATTCAAAAACCAACTCTAGATTGGACTTAAAAGTTATCATAAATGCGTTAAAAATTGCATTGCTAAAGTTCAATTACATTTACGCATTTAACTACCAATACTAAATAGGAAATATGAATGACACTTTGATAATTTATTGAATTCAAATATTAAATATCTCCCGAAATCGTCTATTTATTTATAAATCATAGGCATAAGATGAAGTATTTAACTTTATATTTATTTTATAAGCTCTTTATCCATCAATTAATTATTGATTTATATTGTACGTTAGAGCCAAGTGGTATCAAAATAAATCTAAAAAAATGCCTTATTTTAAAAATCATTGTGTAATACTGTAATGCATTAATTTTGACATGATTGCATTTTTAAGCACCTGTTATCTAAAATATTTAATTCGTTTCAAGTTCAAACATATAACCTTGATAATAAACGTCAAAAAAAAATACGAAAGACTGTTAAGCATATATACTGGGAGATAGTGATGATTGCGCCCTAAGATAACGATTATTTTATCTTTAGGCACCGTTGATGCATATACCCTATAATCATACAACCAAACGGAGTTAATAGGACACTTAATTGTGTTCAAAAATCGGCTAATAGAAAAAAAATAACGTTTTAATCGAACGTTCTGGATATTGCTTAAGCTAGAATTAACTGTTCGGCTAACCATATAAATATGAGCTATACTAGAACGTGAGTATTAAGGTTTATCGCGTTGGAAAATATCTTACAGTTCGAACAAACTTATTGGCTAAACCGTTTAGTCGATATACGATCTCTCGCTTCTTTTATTCTGTCACATATATTATGTGCGAAAGTCAGGTTCTTATTTTTTGATCCCGTTTACACCACTTCAGACTCTTCCGGAAATAGCGTTTTAATCCAAACCACGAGTTATAAAGACGTATAAGCAGGCTCGTAGAATAAAATTATATAGAACCAGGACCACAGCACGCGTATAAATGAATGCGAGAGAGAGTGTGTACATATGTGTGAGGGATCACATGGTAGATGTGTCGAGATTACGCGTGCGCGAGCGTGTGTGCTCTGCCGGGATATATATGTGGATAGGAATGTGAAATTCATCATTGTTGTTGCGATAAAGACGTATTAACCCCCCGGGGTGGTTTGGCATAATTTATTAGTATTTTTGTCGTTCAACATCCACCCTTATATTTTTAGGGTGTGTATACGAGTTTCTGTTGGGGTGGATTGCTCGCCAACTCCAGCTATGATAATAATATGTTTTACCGGGCTGAGAAATACGCCACGGATACAGATGCTAGGGGTGTAAGCGTGTATTCGCCAAACTCGAACAGCGGATTTCGACTCAGCGTAAATTGCTTGGTAACGTACAACCATGCACTTTGGTCTTTGAGCAACAAAGAATATAAACGTAAAACAAAATATGGGAATAATAATAATTAATGTTGACAATTATGACGTGTATCTACTGTAGTATTCTTATATAATGCTCATTACGTTCTGTAATGATGTATTTGAATATCATATTATTTTCAACTTTATATCATAAAATTTCGTACGTTCCAAAAACAGCATACAATAGGCATAATCTAAAGTTACGATTTTTATTCATTTTTTGTATATTTTATTAATAATAATATTAAGAAACGAAAGTAATGAGTAGGTACTAAAAAAGTATCGACGTAATATCCATGAATAGATATAATTTTTTTCTCTTTCTATAATATACATAACATATGTGGTTGACGTTCGAGAGATAACCATAAATCACTGGTCTTGTGAGGTTTTACTGTTTTGGGTATTATTAATTAGGGGCAATTGTTATTTTTATACGAGTTTTGAAATAATAAAACGTGTCATAATGTGTTTGGTTTAGATCACAGTGCCGACATATCTTATTATAACTTTTATTTTTAATCGAATTAGACACAGTTTATTTTCACAGTTTTAGAGGCTCCAATTTAAGGTTACCAACCTTTACGCATTGTATTTTGTCGCTATTTTAATAAATCATTGCATTTGAAGCGTGCACGTTCTAATTTAACGACGTTATATATATGAAACGTTCTGCCGTTTCCGTATTGTCATAGCGATGATATTTTTCAACACACCATGTGAAATAAATTAAAAATTGAAACAATTAATAAAAAATACCATTTTACTCGGTTTTAAGTGATTTCACCAAAACCACCAGAAATACCGTCCTTTAAATAACATTGATCACGACGCCACCATCCATTACACTATTCTCATGGATACATCACAAATATTTTAAGATGGATTAAAGAATGAATCTATACAGCTATAGGAAAGAACAATATTGTCTTCTGTTTGAATCTAAAAAACAGAAACTTTTAACTCGCAGCCGAAGCTAATCACGCAGACATGCTTACTCGTCCGAACAGCACCCGATGAGCCGTCGTGAAATCATCCGAATTTTTTATCCCGCACATTGATTGTACAATAAATATATTTATATCACATACTATATTGTGTACACGGTAACCAATCGACTAATGGAAATGGGCCCCAAAAACTTGCGACTCAGTATTTTTACAAAACAAAAATATATTTCGACAGAATAGACTTTTTTCGGTCCGTTAACCGTCAACGCGTGGCACATAAACACATTACGGCAGCCAAGCTACATCCACACTGTCGTAGCATCGTGCACAGAGTCTACCAATGACAGTCATCATTCACGAAACAATATTCCGCCCGGGCGTTTGTGTTTTTATCTCTTTTCGATTTTTAAGCGAATAAAATATATCATTTACTACAAACGGCCGTAGGGTGCACGGAATATTATGTAAAATAGACAATACTTGTAAACGGTACATTTTTAATGAAAATATAAACGCCGATCACATGATTTTTCACAATATTAAAATGTCAATGTGGAACTCAACTTTTTTTTTTACTAGTATACCAGATCCAGATGTCCACAATATCTTAATTGAATTATCTATAATAACGTATTATATTATTATGCATTGAGTTTGATGGTCTTTATTGAAAAAAAAAGTTTCTGAGTTATCCATTTTCCAAATATGCACAAATTCGCTTATTTGATTTACCTATCTCTCTCTCTCGTTATATATTTATATCTTACTCAAGTACGACAAGTATATAGTCTTCGTGGTTGTCATCGGTTTAACATAGCCAAAAAAAACCGTCACCGTCATTGTAAAACTTGATTTACCGTTTTCACAACTGCTCCCCTCTGTCAGTCGGTATACAATATACCGCCCTCTCAATACAGTCTTCGCAGTCCTGGACACATTTGAAAATAATATTTAATGTGTCACTGAGAAACACATAGGTTGCTGCCACAAAATGCTCAACATAATGTAACAATGGTTGTTTAATATAACGACTATT
>PVMI01017246.1:0-19757 GCA_008528875.1 Aulacorthum solani
GCAGTAATGAAAAAGTGACATTTTAAAGCATGGCTGTAGAACAAAATGGTTTTTCTAACTGTCCGTCGACGTGTTAAAGTTGTTTGTATTTGCATATAAATATATAATTATTATAAATTGTGTGTACCAGTGTACTGACGTAAATATGTAAGACTCAAGTTAATCTTTGTAAAATTGTGATAATTAGGTGGTTATGAATTTTATAACTGTATGCATAAACATGATAAGTATTATTTTAGATTACTTATCATTAAATTATATAATATGTTAAGACACTAAATATTAACATCTATAACCTATAATAGTATAAACTTTTAATTGTTGAAAAATGTTTAGGTGTTGACAATAGGTAAATAAAAAGAAACACATATGTAAGTACACAAATTCTCTGTTAATGTAATTTCGAAAGATGACATTATTTTTTTGGCACAAATAAGGCTTGGTATCCTTAATAACTAATTTTAACTACAATTTAAAAACTATGTCATCAATTTAACGAAACATCATTAATCATTACTTTGCTAAAGACATTAAACAAATTAAATAAAAATATAAAAAGAGGTATTGTCGTTTCATTATGATTGATCCTCAATGAGGTAATCACAAGAAAAGAGAATATCTCATAACAAATGAATTTCAGTATCAATATTTTTAAGCATATAAAAAATAATAATAATATACAATTAAGCTAATAACAAAATTACCTATTTATATGGCATTGTGTATCATTTATATTATATAGAGTAACATATATATTATAGACTAATATTAATATTGTTTTAGGACATTATAATATAATATCATTATACAGTAATAAATTAAAAGTACAGAGTTTTGGAAGCTGTACAACATATAGGTATAACATAAGATGATTATCTGCAACATTTATTTTTAATATTATTTTTATAATACTATGTATAATATATGATATTTCTGTGCGTATAAAATTAACGTTGAACAAATTCTTGAGATAGTCAATCCTTTGAAATTGAAACGTATTCTTTTTCAGGGAATACTCACATCACTGTTAATAATATTATATATGGCATGAACGGGTAATTATAGATAAATTCCGTCATAGGGAGTCAAAATTCGAAGTGTCACTTCCCTGCAATAATACAATAGTTTTAAAATCATGAAAATGGTTAATGGTTTTCTCTTTAATTACTCTATTGTCTGGCTTATAAAGTTTCGATTGAGGCATTAGATATGTGGAGCCCAAGTCTCGTTCAACCATTGTATGACCCTCCTAGAAAAAATAAATTTTAAATGCTTTAATTTTTTTTTTAATACTTATATAATTGGTACTGTATAACATAATTTTATATTTCGCCAATTGGTTTGATCGATACAGCAAAAATGAAAATCACAGCCTTACACTTTTATCGAGTGTAATGTTTTATTTTTTAGCATACCTAGGTACATATTTATAGTTTATACATCTAGTCACCAATCCAAAAACTTCGATAGTACCTACCTAGGTATGTATTTTAGAATACCCATCTTATTTATTTCAATGTAATGTTGAATAATAATAATAATAATATTAAATATGAAAAATATTCTACCCTTTTTATCACACCCGTCCACTATAATATATATCAGTTGATACTTTGAATGTATATTGCAATAAATAATCAAATGCTAATACTTGAAATAAATTACATAATCATATATTATATGTCTTAGGTACCGACTTAGTGGAATCAATATATTCGTGAAGGGTACATCTCCCTGTACTATATTAATATTGTTGCGATTAATTGGAGAAATAAAGTGCAATTACACGTGGATAAAGAGAAACTTTTTAACAGAGGGTATTAAGAAAAGATTATAGCCTGTCACTGTCGGCACCACAGTTGAATATTAGATTTGTATTGGAATAATAAAAAAATACAATTTTCAATTGAAATTAATTAAGAATTATTATTATTCAAAGAGATAATACAAAGATTATTATTAACTATTATTTATTACCATAGAAACCATAAAGTGTCGTGAGGGGTGATAATTTTTTTTTTCGCACCCTCTGTAAAGATGTTTCAATTCAATAATTTGTTTGACATACCTAACTGCTATTTTTGTTTTCACTTTAAACAAGTTACGAAGGATGATTTTAAATAGGTACTTTTACTAAGTTTTACATATTACTTTAAATGTTATCCAATTTTGATTGTAATTAAAAATTTTTTTTGAAGGTGGCTTATTTTTTAAATACAAATTTAATCTAATATTAAGTATGTTGAATGTTGAAATCCAAGACATTTAAACACTTAATATGTAATTCAACTATGAATAAAATACAATATGCATGATATATATATATATATATATATATATCATAGTTATGTTTCTTACGTCATTCGTTTTATGCGAATACTGTGATTTAGATTCATAATGACTCTCTGGATGATAGCATCTAGTTGGCGGCTGTATGGTTGTCTCATCGAATGATCTTGCAACAGATACAGTTCTAAAAAATATCGAATTTGTAATTAATTATTAACTAACAATTGTTACTTAGTATTAACACAATAATCATAAATAATAAACATATTCATTCTGTAAATATTTTTGTAAGTTTAAGTACCTGGCAGCTGTTGTTCTGCCAGTATTAAAATCTGGTTTGTTATCTTCATGACATACATATGCTTCGTCTAGCTCTTTAGTTTTTACAACTGTAGCTGAAACCTCGAACCCAGCAGACACTAGTGCACCTGTGATAAATAATATTTGTTAACATAATGTTTGTTTTTCAAATCTAGCTAATACTATTATTACCTGTTGATGGTTTTTTAGGAGCAGCATGTTTTTTACGTTGGGGTGGTTGAATTTCAACAGATCTTTGTGTTGAATCACTAGGTTTTCTGCTACTACATCTTGATCCCTGTGTAACGTGGAATATGCATACATTATAGTCGTATTTCAATTATTAAAATATAATTGCAAATTTTTATCTGGTTACTTTTGTCGGAGTTTGTCGGGAGTCCATATACGACATGGCTTTTTGTTCCGGTCCAAAAGTTGACATAGTCAATATGGATGGTGGCGCTTGTTGCGTAGCTGGTCGGTATTTGGCTCTTGGAATCATTACAGTAAGACTTCTGTCTCGTTGTTCTAATCCACTTCGCATGGTGCTGCCCCCGTGACTAGATGGAGATGGAGGTTTCATTTGGGAATGTACGTGAGCGTGAGTTTGTCTCTGCATGTTTATAACCTATTATAATATAGTCATAATGATATAATGTGTTCCATATTAATTTATATTACACTTACTTGTTTGACATATGGAGGAGGTGTATGGTCAACACTTGTTTCACTACCTGTATCGACACTGATCATTGCTCTTTTGTCACCTCTTGTTGTGGCTATCATATTTCTATAACGTCTAAAGCCTATTACTGGACGCTGAGGTTGATATAGACCCATGACAGACTCTCGGGATTGCTTTTTACAACAGGCCATTAACAGACATGCAATAAGAAGCGATAATAACATCACTCCAATGGCAATCAGTCCCAATAATAAAACTGAAAATATCATGATATTGTAAAATATTAATAACTAATAAAATAAAATTGGTCAGATAGTTAAAAAATTTACCTTTTAAATTAAACTGACAGTGTTTACCAGCATACCATTGGAAACATTCACAAATCGTTTCATCTTGATTGCTTAAATAACATGTTCCATGATAATTACATAAGTCACATCCAATAAGTTCAGCTAATAAACAAATTATAAAATAGTTTATGTCAATGCGTTTATTAAAAAGTATAAAAAAAACTTACATGAACAAACTCTGCCTGGAAATTGGGTATTATGTGAAAGGTCAGAAAATCCATCTTTGCAGCTACATGTATACGTCCCATGTAAATTGAAGCATTTGGCATTATCTGAACAGTCGTGGAATTTTGAATCACTACATTCATTAAAGTCTAAAAATAAAACATTATAAGCTTTTGTTATGAAATTGATAAATTATTTATAATTTTTTACCTTCTGCTGATAATTGTTGTAACTGGTCTCGTGCAACAAATACGTCAGTTCCTCCTAAACTATAGTTTGTGGCTCTAAGTGATTTTTTTGTTGCTTCCCACAGTTTAATGTCTTCTGCATTTTCAGATAGCTTAAAAATGAAAATATTTCAACAATTAAAAATAATAATTAATTAACAAACAATAATATTACTATAAATGAAATATTACTTGTATTATATATGAAACGACTGCTTTATCACTTTTTCCATCTGGTTCAAAACCTCCAACTATCACACCATGATAAATATCTCTTAGATCTGACTGCATTGACATACGATTTAATCCTTCTTTAGTGGCTTCGGTCAGTTTTTGATACTGATTTGAACTAGGATCATCTAATTGTGTAGAATATTTAATGGGATCCTTACGGAATTTGTCCAATACTAACTTCATTGTATATGTATAAGTAGCTAGAACACATATTATAGGTACAATTTAATAAATATGGAAGGTATTATAATCATTGAAAATATTTTTATCTCAAATCAAATTACTTACGTTTACAAGGTCTATCCATAAACATTCTTGCAAAACCTGGTCTACAGACACATCGCATTATATTTTCTACTCTTTGACATATTTCATTTTTAGATGCTTTACATTCAGGTCGACATTCTGTGTCTGATGAATGAGTTAGAATGCCACTTAGTAATACATCACTCGGTCCTATTTCATTTGTTTCATCAGGAACTTGTATTTCGGGTGGTATTCCATTATTTCCGCCTTTTTTATCTGTCATAACTACTAATAACGTTTCATTTTCGTCTGGGGGTATATTTATTGTTTTGGTTTTTGTGCCTTCCACTACTGGCGCTTGAAGAACAGGATCAGAACGTATTGGTGCGGGAACTGTAGTTGTAATTGTAGACAGAACTTGAGTGGGCTTTACCAATGTATGAAACTCAGTTACTGTGTCTACTAATGTAGACGTTTGGGTTTTAGTAAGAACAAGTGTGTGAGTAGAAGGTTCGAAGCCATCACTTTGTAAAACTGTTGTTTCTGTTATAGTTACTGACAGCGTTTGTGTATGAGTAACAAATCTTGTTGGAAGTGATGAACCTTGATGTAATTGCTTGTGAAATTCATCCATGAACGATGGTCTTTCTGGAAGTTGTAAGATTGTAACTTGTGGTCTCATTTGTGATTTTTGCTTGGGCGTTGTAGGATTTTCAATTATATCTACATTAGATTTATCTTCTGGCTTTTCTTCGTTCTTGACAATAACACTTATAACACTATGATAATCAGTTGTCTTACTTGTTGGTTTACTCGGTGTTGTATGTGATTTTATAGTTCCAGTAGTAATTGAAGTCAATGCTGGAGTTTCTGTTGTAGATTGAACTGTTTCTATTTTACTCTCTGTACTTGAAATAGGGCTATATTCATACCATTTAGTTGTATCTTGAGTGACAATGGTAGGTATTACATGTGTTACAGGATCACTAAAAATAACGGTATTTTCTTTAGTTTTTTCTTGTAATTGTGATTTTATGCTCGAACCTTGGCTGAAAACTTTACTTTCTGCTTTTATTATTTCAGGTTTTTCTTCTTTATAAGTGGGTCTGTATTCGGGTCTCGGATTTAACGAAACCTCCCACTTTTTAACAGGTTCAATTTTTGCAGTTGTAGACAATGGTTTTAGAATCATTTCTTCTTGACTATTATGTGGAGTTGATGGTCTTCTGTTTGGAGGCCTTTCAAATTGGTATGGAGGAGCGGTTGAAGGTTTTGGTTTTGGACGATAAGGTCTCCTAGATACTTGAGGCTTTTGTGTAACATTATCATATTTTAATGAATGTGTAATAACTGGAGGAGGGGATAAGCCTAAAACTTCATTATCACGATTTGGTTTCACTATAGATGGTTGTGGTGTACTTCCTTGGCTGTCCAAATCATTATTATCATGTTTTATTGTCGGCAAAGGTGGTAATTTTTCATCCATATTCATCGCTTGTTTAATATCATCTCTTGGAGGAAGATTATTTACATGTTTATTTTGATTCATTGTATTATTCGCCATTTGTTCGTGAGAATGTTGAATGTTGTACTGTAAGTCTGGACGATTTTCATTTGGTACAACAAAATTTCCTGGTTTTAATTCTATTGGATCTTTGTTATTTATAGGTTGTCCTATCGACAATGTTTGTTCTTCACCTTTAAAATTACCGACAATAGGTTTTCCAGTAATAATTGGGGTTCTATCTTCATCCGAATCACTGCTATGTACTCCAAATGGCAATTCTCCGGGTCTCAAAGGCGTTTTTTTAGACTCTTGAGTTACTTCACCATCTTCGAATTGTAATAAATCATCTTCGACTGACAATTCAGCATCGGGTCGCCTTACAAATGAGTTAACTTGTGAAATTGTTGGGGGTGTTAGATATTGATTGCTTGGATTTTGCGGTTTTAAAACATGAACGGGTCTAGTTTTAACTTCTCCTGTTTCGTTATCATATAAAACTACATGATGCGATTCTGAATCACCCACAGTAATACCAGCTGGCGAAACTGGGATATCAAAGTGCATTGCATTTGCTGGTATTTTTGATGCAACATTATTCGTTGGATTTAAAGTACCATAAATTTCCAACCCCACGAAACCTGGATTTACATGATTTTCAGGGTATGGCTGTGGATCATTAAAAATTTCTCCTTTTGGACCATGGCCAACTGCTGGTTGATCACTGTATATTAATGCAGTTTGGCTACCATGTGGAATCACAACTTGAGCGACTTGGGATGGTTGTATATTTACTAATAATGGATCAACAGCAGATTGTTCCAAAAAGGATGGTTGATTTGATGTAATTAAATGTTGGTTTCCATAATTAACTTGAGGTTGAATATCTGGGTTTGTCAAGACCAATGGTTGAACATCAGTTACGAATTTTGTTGGCCAGGGATCTGGCTTCCTTAGTGGTATAATATTAACTTCAGATTTGATTGGTGCATTAGTTAGCTGATATTGAGCTTGAACTCTGTTTTCATGATATCGAATAGGTTGAGTATTTTTTCTATCAGTATGTGGTAAAGAATGTTTTATATGCTCTCTCGCAATATTATTAGGAACTGAAATTTTATCTTTGAACTGTAGAGGAGGAGGAGGTGGAGGTCTCATACCAAAAGGTATTTCTTCTTTCTTTAAATTTTCCATTGGTGGTCTTGGACCTAAAACTGAAGGTTTACCAATAATTACATCACTATTTGTTGTTATCACTTCGCCAGGACTTATAGGAATCCCTCCTGATAATAAAGAAGCCTCTACAGGTGGTCTTGCTGGGCCAACATGTGGATGTCTCTGATCAGTGTCTGGATATTGTTGGCTTTCTGATCCATCAGAATCTGCTAGTCCACCTACTGGTATATAAATTGGAGCCCGGCTTGTTGTTTCTGGTTTCACTGGTTTTGGCGTTGACTTTTGTAGGACATGGACATTCTTAGTTTTTTGGTCATTTTTCAAATTATTTTGAATAATACCAGCAACAGCGCTGATAACCGGCTTAAGAGCTGTTAAGCTACTTCCTATCGTTCCAAAATCAATTAGTCCTCCAACATTAGTGTTATCTGGCTTAACAGGTAGTGGATTTATAGGAATTTTTTGTTCTGACTTTGGTGGAGTATTTTTTTTTGGTGGCTTTTGAATTTCAGTCTTTTGTGAAACTTTACTAACACTTGACGGTTTAATTGTTTCTTTAAGTTTTTCAATCGGTTTAAAAGTGTTTTCATTAATGATTGGTTTTTGAGTTTCTTGAGTTTGAATGGTATGAGTTGGGCTTATTTCACTTTGTACAGTTGGCAATAAATCATTCATAGCCGTGAATTCTATTCGTTGACCGTTATCTAAAGTGGCAGTGGCAGTTATAGGTATTTTTTCATTTTGTACAGAAGAACTTATTGAAGATAAATAATTTGCATTAAATATTGAAGTATTTAATGATTCAGTTACTATATTCTGGACGATTTTAGTTCTGGACTTAACTTGAGTAATTGATGGATTTTTACCGTCATTATCTTTCAATAATGTTGTAAAATAAGTAAAAGTTGTTAGATAGGTTTTAGTTGCATACAAATGTAATGGTAATTTATCAACAGTAGGCGTAGGCTGTATTTCATCAATTTTGGTTGGTACTAGATACTTTTCTGTAACAATATCAGATGATACGGAAATATCTGATTTTACCGTAGTGTGATCTCCTTCTTGAATTGTATTGAAATAAGTATAAGTAACATAATAAGTTTTAGTTACATCCATCATTGTACTTTCTTCATTTAATTTGGATGTATCCATTGTTGGCGTATTATCTGTTTGGGTTATTATCACTTGTGTTAATATATCTTCTGTACTTACAACTGTATAATCAGGCCCATCGCTCAAAGTTTTTGTGAATGAAACTAAAAATAAACAAAATATTATTATTACTGCTATTCCGACGAAAATAATTTACTATTCTTACCTGTGTTTAGGTAGGTGTTCGTGTTATGATAGGCAGGTTCAGATGGTTGTAATGGAGTGAGAAACTCATGAGGAGCTGTAACTGTGTTAGCCACAGTTTTTCGACTTGTCATTACTAGTGGGATATCACCATCAACAATAGTATTTAAATATGTATATGTTGTGTGATAGATGCCTGTTTCTAAACTCGGACTGGCTGTTAATGTAACTTGACTAAGAGTTGAAGTAGGAGTAATTTTATTCACTTCATCGGTTACAACGTTAGATACCACCTTTTCTCGACTGGATACTACAGTAGCTTCTCCATCCAGAAATGTAGTTAAATATGTATATGTAGTAAGATATGTTTTGGTAACAAATTGGTTATTCATGCTCTGAAATAAAATTTACTTAATGAATAAAACACACTGCAGTATGTTAAAAGAAATATTGTTTGGAAACAAACTTGTTTGATGGGGTGGGGTAGCATCATAAGCATGTGATCAGTTAACGTGCTTGGAGCAAGTGTTATGGGCTTAGCTTGTGATGTAGGTAATACTCTTAGTACATTGGCTTGGCCAGGATATGTACTTTTATCTCCAGCAACGATAACTTCGACACCATTGCTCATCTTTTTTGTAGCAAAATTAAAGCGCCTTTCGTCAAATGCTCTTTGTTCATCAACTGTAATGTAAAAAATTAAGTATTAAATCAAAATTCATCTCAAGGATTATTATAGAATAACATCTTACCTTTGGCGTCAATATTATATTCTTGTGGAATTTTTGATAAAGTAAAAGAAGAATTTTCCCTATCACCAACATTATACAAAATGCTTTGGGTTAAATTTTTTTTTTGTTTTTTTGGAAAATCAAACAGAAATACGTCCTTAGTGGGTAGAAAATTAGGCGTGTTTCTTTTTGTTCGATTTTGTGAACTCCAGATTTTGGATTTTACGACTTCCCGCTGAACTGGAGTATCAGCGGAGCCTTTCAATAAAAAATGACCGGTAGTTTCTTGATTTTGTTGAGAAGATGGCTCAACAAGTACTACGTTAACTTTCGTAGCATGGTTTTCAATTTTTACATTTTTACTCACATCACCTAATATACTCTCTAAGCTTTGAGTTTCTTCTTCGTTATATCTTTGGATTTGATCATCGTCAGTAGATGATAAAAGAATATCATCATATTCAGTTGCCATTAAATCCATTACTGATGAAGGCTCTACTTCACGTTTTCGAACGGTTGCCGTTTCATCATAATTTACAGTAGATAAGACAGTACTGAATTCTCCTGGTCTTTTACCCGATACATATAATGTCACAACACTTGCTTCCGCGGGTTGTATAGCGGGATCTGGTGGTTTTTTGGTAACAATTTTTTTTTTCGATGGTTTATTTTCATCTTTTAATGAGGAATCTTCGTACTTTGGAGTTGGTTCAATTAACTCTTGAAGAAGTTCCTCTTGTGTCGAATCAATACTACCAACTAAAGTATTTGCTGTAGTGACTTGTCCTAGTAATTGAGCTTGAAGTAAAGCAGGTAATAATAATGTATTTAGTTGATTATTGGTTTGATGGACTGTAGGAGTAGTAACTATTGTTTCAGTAATATATTCAGTTGCTGTTATAACATTTGTAGAACTGTCAATCACTGTTGTAGATATGACTTTTCCCCTAAAAGTTATTGGCAATACTGTTGATGTTGACTGAGTAACTGTAGTCACATAAGTTGTACTTTTTGTCTTAAACTCAGTTGTGGGTAACTGAGGTGTAGCCATAGCTGAATTTAAAGCCAATAATGGATTTACTGTTTGCTGAATTCCTAAGTTACCTAATAGTAGTTGTGACAACAATAAATTGGCTAATGGTGCATTAGCTAATTGTTGTGGCTGAATTGTGTTTACTTCCGGTTTCACTTCATATATGGTACTCGGAATTATATGAGAATAAGATGTTTTTCTTCCTCTTATATAAGTGGGAGTAAACGTAATACTACTTGTTGGTTGTTCGTAGATAACAAATTTGGTTATTTCGGTTGCTCCATTTGGTAATGTTTCAGTAACTTCTCTAACAAGTTGAATTGTCGGATAACCGTTTTTACCTGCTACAGTACTATATTGATGAGGTCCAAGTATCTCAATACTGGGCTTCGCCGTCAACACTTGTTTGTATTCTGTGTTTTTTCCAATAACTATAGGTATTGTTAATTCTGTCGGTATCTTATGTGTAACTGTGATTGACCCATCAAAAATAGTTTGAGTATTAGAAAACGTGTTTGCATCTTCTCTGAATCTCGTTCGTGTGTTTTGTCTTCGAGCCGAAGGTGTATAACGACGGTTGTTTCGGACTGGTTCTGGTGTTGTAGTTGGATATCTTAATCTAGATAATCTTTTGGACGTAGTTGTTTCTTGTGGTACAGGTGGCCGCGTTCTTCTAAAATTCGATGACCTTGGTGTAGTTGCTGGAGCCGTTGTTGTTGGAGTCTTTTCTCGTAAAGTAAACTGTGATCTTCCAATATTAGAAGAAGATGTGGTGGGTGTTAATCTTTGTTGTTGTTGCTGCTGTTGTTGTTGTCTAGATCGATTTGGCTGTCTTCTTGTTGGAGAAGGTGTTCTTACTGGTGCGGGAGTTTCTTGTTCCACGTATTCATCTTCATAATAATAATCCACAGCGGTATTTTTAACTGGTTGTCTACTTCTATAACTTCTGTTATTATCATTTTTGTTTCCAAACTCTACTTGTCTTTTTGTTCTACTTCTTCTACTATTAAATGGCCTGATTTGAACTTGGTTATTATTAAAAGTTCGACTTCCCCTTGATGGTCGCTCAGTTTCTGATACTGTATTTGATTGTGTTTCAACTTGTGTTACAGCACTATCTATATTATCGTCAAAATCTTCGACAGGTTTTACTTCTTGTTGTAGTTTCTCTTCGTCGAAATTTGATTCACTCGTTACTTCTTGCTCTTGTTCCTTTTTACCAAATCCTCTAGATGGGAATAATCCATTGACTGGCTTAGGCCGATTACGTGTAATTAATGGACTTGGAGTTTTTGGTCTTTGAGGTCTAGGTGTAGTAGTAGTTGTACTTGTTGTTGTTCTTACTGTTGTTCTTCCCAGATTTCGTCTTGGTGGTTGTGTGGTTATTGAAGTTTTTTGTAACGGAGGTCGTCGAAGTTTCAATAATGGATTATTTCCTCTTCTTGACGACTCTGTTGATGTTGTCGACGGCACAGTAATACCTTCGTCTTCCTCGTTATTAGAAACTAACAAAGTTTCATCAGGTACTAATGATGTGCTCACCTCGTTATTATCTGGTACTTCTTCCGTAGTTGTTGTTAAAGTACTTGAAAATCGATTAAAACTAGACGATACTGTTGGCCGTATTCTAAACCGTGATGGTGTTGAAGAAGTTTTTGATATTGCTTCTGGTAGTTTTGAACTTGTTTGTCGTTGACTCAAACTGCTTCTTCTAGCACCACCAAAACTAGACACAGAAGCTGTTGGAGATATTTTCAAAGTCGATGAAGGTGTTCTACTTTTAAAACTAACTGAGGCAGACACTATTGGTGTATTAGCACTCTTAGACCTAGAATACTTTCGACTATTCGATGGTGATGGTGTAATTTCAGATACTTGTGATGTACTGGATTTTCTGACTCCAGAAAATCGGTTTCTGCTTGACGGTCCTAAACCCTTTTCATTTGTTTTCAAAGCCGGAGTTGCAACTATAGTTGGTGTTATACTCCTATTTATAGTAGCAGCGCCCAAACTATCAGTAGATTTCTTTTTTGGTTGAAAAGTTGGTCTAGGTCTCGATGCAAATGGTCTTATAACGGGGAATGTTTTCTTTTTAGGCGAGTTTTCATCATCTGTTTCTTCACTTTTTTCTGTTGTTGATCCATTCTCACCTTGTGAACTTTCAATCGTTGCAGGTGATGGTGATATTGGAAGTTCACTTTGAAAGATTTCATTTAGTTGGGTAGAAGATGCTTTTATTTCTTGAACCACAGTTGGTTGAACTCCTATTTTAACTTTAGAATCACTTTCAAATTCTTGTGTATATTTTCCATCAATTACTTTTCCAATTACTTTCGTTTCGTAATAAGTTGTACTTATATCCTTAACACTAGTACCTTCAATTAAACTTATTAAACCAGTACGATATGTTTTAGTACCTAGAACTGTTGTAGACGGTTCACTAATTTTTTTTTTGTCATTGACCTTGATTGACGATGTACTTTCAATAACTTGAGCATAAAGTTGATCGATATAAGTACCAAGTGCTTTTGTTGTATAGAATGTAGTACTCACTCCGTCGGCATCAATAATTTTACCTTCATTTAATGCTACAATCCCAGTACTTTTACCATTAGGTTTTACATCGCTGGGTGATGTGTTTTTTATAATATTTGACGTACTTTCAAGTATTTGAACATATAACCCATCAATGTAAGTACCATAAACATCTGTGGAGAATAATGTAGTTTCTCCGTTGTTAACTTTAAGTGTAGTAAGTGATGACAATGATCCTGTGGGTTTTAAAACTGCAGCTGGTACAGTCTTATTGAATGGTTTCCCTGGCGTGGTTTTAATTACACTATCTTCACTTTCAGCATCATCGTTATTCATATTATCTTCGGGATTTGTTGTATTTAAGATATTAGTTACAGTCTCCAATCTACTATTCACTACTGTCTCGTTGTCAAGATAAGACGTTGTAAAATAAGTAAATGTAGTGAAGAATGTTGTAGGTGTGGTTGGATTTAGTTTTTCAGTAGCTATTAATTTAGTCGTAGATGAAGGTTTTATTGTGGGTGTTATTAAAATGCTATCAGAAACAGAAGATGATACCACATTGGTTGAAGTATCTTCTCGACTAGTTACTAATGTACTGCCATCTTTATATAGGGTAGTCCAATAGGTGTAAGTAGTGAAAAAAGTTACTGGTAATGTAGTTTCTTCGTTGTTTAAAGCTTCTACTTCCGTTGGTTCAACTGCTGGAGAAGCAACATTTGTTATAGTTTCAAATCGACTGACAACTTCACTAGAAGAACTCCCTTTATAAATTGTTGTGAAATAAGTGTATGTTGTGAAACTAGTTTGTAATTGATGTGTTGGTGATGATTCAATATTTTCATTTGTTTCAGAACTTTCCATATCTTCATCTTCGTCGGTTGAAACTTTTCGTTTAATATTATTTGATGAGATAGATTTTGTATCTGTAATCACCGATTCACTAATTACGTCGTTCAAAGCTTTTTCATCGTCTATAATATTGTAATTAGTGCGGTTTCTAGTAATTGTCATATCATATTTATAAGATGGTGTAATCAATGTTTCATTGTTTTTATCTTTTTTGGTATCAATTTTTTCTTTTTCTGTTTCCTCAATTACAGCTTCTGGATCATCCATTGGTTCAGGAGTTGTATTTGGTACTTTTAATAATGTAGGTTTGATTTTACTTTTCACCGCTGTGGGTTGAATGATTTGCGATAATGGAATATTAGATGGCTTAATAACATTAGTGTATACTTCAGTGTGACTTTTAAGGTTAGTCGATCCATCTGATGAAAGTGTTGTGAAGTAAGTATATGTTTTTGAAAATGTCTTGACAATACTATCATCTAATGGAGGTGTGGCTAACTCTCGTTTGAAGTCTACAGAGTCTAATGTAGAAGCAAATAAATCATCAACTGGCTTATGCAAAAAAGCAGACGATGGTCTTCCCGAACCGACGCGTGTAGCTAATACTCTTGGACTTCTTGCTGTCTCGTGTACCATTGTATTCAGTAAGCTACCTTCTTCTCTATCAAAAAGACCAGCTACTGCAGGATCTGTGGCCAAAAAATCTTTTTCTAAAGTGGAAGTAATTATATTTGTTACAACTTCTTCTCTACTTAAAACACTAGTGGTTGATTCTTGGAAAAAGGTTGTCAAGTATGTGTAGGTTGTGTATAATGTTTTAAACAACAATTCTACTTCTTCTTCTTCTTCTTCTTCCACTTGTGGTCTTATAGTTATAGGACTCATTTCAGTCACCATTTCGTCTTTAGATTCTTTAGTAATAGGTTTTTCTGTTGTTACTTCCTCTTTTATTGGAATAGTTGTTAACTCAGAAATTTCTTTATCTTCAGACTCTTTTTCAGTTGTAATTGTCATCTCCTCTGTTGTGGTGTATTTACTATCGTCATCTTCAGGAGTAGTTGTAGGAATACTTTCAGTTGTAGTTGTAGGAATACTTTCAGTTGTAGTTGTAGTTGTAGTTGTAGTTGTGGTTGTACTCATTGTATTTTCAGTCAAATGGGTAGGTTCTGGTGATAGTACCACCCTTGACTTTACAGATGTAGTTGTTAAAGTGTCATCTACAGGTATAAAGAATGTTGTTAAATATGTGTATGTTTTATACAATATATCTTCGGTAGATGAAGTTGGCGATACAGTTTCTTCTTCTGGTGTTGTGGAAATTTCTTCTTCAGATTCAGTTGTCATTTCATTCATATTTTTTTCTGTTGTCACCTGAGACTCAGTTGTCGTAGGAATTTTTGTCATCGGTATTTCAATTTTGGATGGCTTAGTTGTTTGTGATGGTTTTGATAACAACGTTGATACGGTTTGTTCCAGCTGTGTATATTTACCATTAATATACGTACCGTAAAAGAACGTAGTGAGCCTAGTGGTCTTACTATCGATAACATCCACACCTCCAATTGTTTTCAATAATCCTAATGCTTCTTGTTCATTGTTAAACACTCTTGTTGTTTCTGAAATGCGACGAGACAGTGGTTCTGTTGGTAAGGCCATTGTCTCTTCTGTGGTTGCGATACTAGATTCTAATATACTACTATACTCAGCTTTATCTGTAGTAGGTTCTAATGTTTTAGTGGAAAGTAATGTTACAGATTTTGTTGGACTTATTATATCTTCCGGCCGAAGAGTGGCTTCACCTTTAATGCTTGTTACACCTGTGGCTTCAGGTATTGCTGGAGTTTTGGGCATAAATATTATAACTGTATTGCCAACTGTAGTCATAAAATCTGCAAACCCAAAATAAGTGACAGTTTCGTATTTCTTTATTTCTACTGGTTTGAGCCCATTTCTAAACAAATTCTTTGATGATCTTAATTTATTTCGAAATGAGTCTTCACGTTTGGTTGTAAGTTCCAGTGCTGGCAAATAATCTTCATCATTATTTTTTACCGTAAAGGTTGGCAATCCATTTTTTGCATTCACCTTTGCTGGTTTAATAGAATCCGAAGTAAAATGTTTTCTGATTGATATTTCTTGTCTAACAGATACATTTAATTTGTCAATCGGTTCTGGAGTGGTTGACAATTCAAGTTTTCTTCCTTTAATTAAATTTGTTTCTTCTTCTTTAGTATTTTCAAATACCTGTGGATGTCCTAGGTTATCTAATATTGTTTGTAAGTTAATTTCGGGGGTGTCGTGTCGGTTCGTTGGTTTAATATTGTCATAAAATACCCGAGAACCAGTACTGACTATATGTGCATAACGATCACCAACGGTGGTTCCAATAACGTGGGTTGCATACTCAGTAGTAACACCGTCCTGGACAAATGTTCGTGCCATGGAAGACAATAGTCCAAGTGTCGGAGATGTCTTTTTCTTGCCATTGTCGTCCACCAACAGGACAGTCACATCTAAACCATAGGGGGGTAGCAAAGTTAGAGCGACAGAATAGACAAGAAATTACACATACATCAGTAGGTACATAATATGATATTTATATATACAAAAGTAAAGCAGCAATTATTAGAACGAGTGAACCGTATAAATATATATTTATATTTAATCTAATTTAAATTCTAATTATTGTGTTTAAATTTTTTTGAAAACAAAGTTCAAAAATAAGGAATATTAAATTCTTAATTGATCAATACTTACCTAGCTATTAATATATTTACATTTTTTAATTTTTGATTTGAAGTTTCCATACTTTTTAAAATTATATTAATTTATTACATATTTTTATCAAATATATAAATCTTATAGCATTTAGAATAAGACATTTAAATATATATTTTAATTAAAATCAAACAATTTATTATGTATTAAAATTTTGTTAATTTTAACTTTAATTTTTTTAATTAGGGTTTCAATCAAAAGTTATTGCAGTATATTGTGTTTGTATTATACTAGTGTGACATTACTAATCATATATTGACTATGGATCACAATTTAAATCTTAAGATAGGTGCTCAAATGAAATTAATATTATCATGTATTATTATAATTATTATTTTATAAATATCACATCGGAAACTATGGCCATCAGAATTTCATGGGAGAGTGGGTACTTTTGTCTTTGCGCAACACATTTGTATATGTTGAGAGAATTCGTGGCTAAAACCCCTGGCGCACCATATGGAAGTTAGCGACGTTGGACGATGCTCGACCGCAGCACATATTAGCGACTGTGATCAACCACCGCGCCACACCAGCCCTCTATATTATAATTATCTTTATCATTATTATATATTATATTTTGATAAATAATTACATTTTGATATTTTATTGTAGGTATCTAGTTAAAATATATATCCTTCAAAGTCCAAACAATTATTCTACTCTGATAATTGATATTATGGTCAATTTCTGATGAATATAAAGTGAAATTTTAATCGAATAATTTTAAGAAAATACATTATTATTTTACAACAATACAATTTCTAAAAATATATAAAATATTAAGTGCCTACACAAACGTTTTATTTTACTCGGTTATTTCTTATTACTTATTTAATTAATTTTCACTCGTTCCATAAAATGGCTTAACGAACCTCTACCAATGTTATTATTATGTTCATAATTATTTTATAATTAATTTACATTAATATGTACAAACAGTTTGAAATCTGATAACAACTTACCTCCATCTCTTTTGATCCTTTCAAGATTTTTATCTTTTTCATTGAGCAATATATCACCTAGAACATAAATACCATCAAATATATAGAATATTAATTAATTACCATACACAAAATACAAATATTTATATTTCTACTGTTAATCGCCACTGTGGTGTGTCAATATTTTTGTAAGTAACATAAGTCTTAAAATTTGTTAGTTGTTATCTATATTGTTTTGTTTTTAAAATATTTACAAGTATACAATTATAAATACTTAGTACTTATACTTTATAGTGATATTAATTTTTAAGTTATTCTAAATTTATTGCCGAAGACGGCTTGAAAATAGATTTTAATTTCATAGACATCTTTTACGTTTGTAGGGAGTAGGCGTTACTGCTATATTGGTTTAAGTATTAGATGCATTATTAAATTTAATTATTTTTTGCTTCCTATTCGAATTCCATACTATGTTTTCATAGACTGAAAACAAGAAAGATGAAGTGTGTTGGATTTGTATGTGATGATTTTCTGTTGGTCAATCGACAATGTCACAATAATATTTATAGTCAAAACTAAAAAAATTTTCAAATAATAATTTTAAACATTTGATTTAATCACAATATAAATAGTCATGTATTATGTATATTGTATACCGTACATTTAATTTGATTAATATTTTAGGCTCCACGAGTAAGGTTTAGATAAATCCATTAAGTCCCATTATCAATGAAAGACACAATAGAAAATTGACAGTGAGAGTATTGCGTATTGAAACATAGTAATGATCAAGCAATGATACTTGATTTGTGGTTTAATACGCAAATGCATGGTGGCCTAATCTGTTTGGACCGGTAGTGCGCTGATTATCTTAGAACCGTAAACAGCACTTACATTTCTTAATAGATTGTTTATTTATTTTGTTTTTCATAATATTTTACTTATATTGCTAACTTATGACGAGTTACAACCATTTTTTATAAAAAAACTTAATTATTTTTGTTATGGAACAACATGATAATAAATATAGTATTATGTTACATTTATGGTGAAAAGATATAAGTTAAAAAATAAGAAATGTCGCATGAGTGTGGGGATGAAAAATAGCAATTTTTAGGTGTATCAGATGCATAAATAGAATGGGGACATGAAAAATGCTGTAACTGGAATTGCAGGATTCATTGCATGACATGAATTCATCACTTCCAGCTTACCAAAAAGTACCTATTTATTTTATGACTAGAGTTACTAAATATATGAAAAACAATAATATATATTATGTAATATTTTTTCCTGTGCACACCACCAATTCAATATAGGTATAATAAACATTATATACATATATCTATTAATAATATTATATCATGGAAGCTGGACTGCAATTATATTTTTAATATTTGTTATGCATCTTAATAAACTAATTAATTAATTAATTAGGTTTAATAATGAAAG
Source organism: Aulacorthum solani (assembly GCA_008528875.1). Classification (NCBI taxonomy): domain Eukaryota; kingdom Metazoa; phylum Arthropoda; class Insecta; order Hemiptera; family Aphididae; genus Aulacorthum; species Aulacorthum solani. The sequence goes on from PVMI01017246.1 coordinate 18,798, forward strand.
TAGTTTATCTTTACTCAGATAGTTCCAATTTATGTAAGCGATACTGTAAAAAATAATGATGATGGTTACTATAGGGAAATATTGTATATTATACCTTCCAATTTTAATGACAGATTTATACTTTGAAGGAACAACTGTATTTATTTACGGAATCAATATTCCATCGGAGTGGCCAAAAATGGTCTCCAATCTTAATGAGGTTTGAGAGCTCAAATTATCCTTTATGGAACGTTATGTTTTCGTTCGTCACGCACCGGTGGTGGCAAGGATTTCCGGGAATTGGGTCGAATGGCGATTCGTAACGACAGAATCGAGTCATGTTGAATTGAATTACCATAGAATAACATTTTACCTACCTATATATTTAACTAGGAACATTTGTAAGTGCGCACACAAAATAATAGTGATTGAGGTGAGAGAGCTGTGAACAGGGCTCAATAATTGGTTTTCCGAGGGGTTTGGCGCGAGTACAACCTGCAGCAGATACAACAGCCGCCGTGTTTGCAGTTAATTATGACGTTATCGAAATGATATTCCACCGTTTAACGACCGTTTGTGAAAGAAAACACACACACGCACACAAGCATGCACGCGCTTTGTGCCGTGAGGCTTAGATATTAAAGCAATACTTTGTTAATTTATTTAGGTCGCATCTGGGTCGGACCGCAGTGGATCATAAATCGCGCGCATTCTTCGAACGCCCCTCCCAAGTGTCGAGTCTCGCCGGTTCAGCTGACCGATCGGGTCATTCATGAGATTGCCAACGATTTACGCGCCACAAGTTCTTCCATAGACCAACAGCGGACACTATTATTATAATATATTATAATATTATATGTTACGTACCTACATCATATATAATAGTGAGGAGTCATTGCAGTGTACCCATACCTACGGCCTACGTTTCGTCGCCGACCTATAATACAATATGTATGGCCGTCGGCTGCAGGTAAATCGATG
>PVMI01017266.1:0-11294 GCA_008528875.1 Aulacorthum solani
GTATATTCAGTACCTACATAAAAACTATTATAGGTTAGCATTTTAATTTTTATAAATTATAAGCCACGTTGATATTATAATTTAGGTTAGGTAATAATATATTGTAGTTGTCCGTCGATAACAACAAGTTAACAGCAGTTATGTGTGAAATTGAGTAAAATGTTTAATTTTAATTTTCAGGTGGTCATTTCGACACAAGTTACGGTTGAAGGTCCCCTGTTGGCCGTATCGGATAACATGTTCGTTCACAACAATTCAAAACACGGACGCCGAGCAAAACGTTTAGATCCAAATGACGGTAAGAAAAAAACCTAGTACATTAATTTTATTTTCGTCTAGAATCAGATATTAATGATATTATAATATATTATATACATAATATTATGATCGACTGCCTAATTTAATATTTATTCGGAGAATATAATAATTTTAGTGTGCGTGTACGGCGTACGAGGAAGGACGTATTATAAAACTTTATCATGCATTAAAAACAATTTAATTCCAGCGGAATATTTCGTAAGGGCAATTTCCGCCGATTCTAATATTAGTGTTTTGGTAAAGGTCACTTTATATAATACTACCAACATATTGTATTTCCCCGATGCGGACTACGACGCATAATAATAATAATAATAATAATAATAATAATATGGAATGGGATGTTCGGATATTATTGTCATAAATGTATTTTTCCCCCGGTTTTTATCGTGCAGCTTAACATTGCATATTATACGCAGGCAAGTCTGACGGCATAATAATATCAACACGACCTAATATTATTTAATATAATTGACTCGGAGCACATAAAAAAAATAAATACACACATGCACAAAAAACGTCGATAGTAATATAATATCGTTGGGTATCTAGTGATTGTTAAAAGCCGAGCAAAACGCCAGAGCAATACTAAACAGATATTCGCGAGTTTTGACGTTTTGTTTTGTTTTTTTCTTCCCCCTTAAAGTAAGAGGACAAAAAAAATAAATAAAACGGAAGGAAAATAAAATAAAGAGAAAAATACACGTGGAAGTTGTTTGTGTATGCCGGGCGACATTCTACGGAGTTTTGCGATCTAAAACTTTTTTCTTGTCCCGAATTGGTACCGCCTGATTCGGTCCACTGCATAAAACCCATTTTATACAGCGTCGCAATTGAACCGCTCCCGGCAAAAGAAATCTCTCGGTCCCGACAGCTAAGCGTAACTTCAATTCACTCCATAATAATATATACCAGAGATAAAAAATACAACGAAAAAAGTAGAGAAAAAAATATTACGATGTCGATGGATACAGCGAATAATAAAATATAATAAACTATAAAAAAAGATACAATATAGTATCTATATATATATATAATATGTAATATATAATATGCATTTATACGGTTTGTCCCGTCTGAGGATTTTTGTATTTTTACGTCCTATCGATTGTAGTTTTTATTTTTTGTTTCCCCGCGATAGTAGTGGGATTGTCAAGTAAAATTACGGCCATTAGCGTTGTTTTTTTCCCACCACACTCGATCGATAATTTCACTTGACACACAGGCTTTATGTTCGGTTTCTCAGAAATCGGATAAAATCACGAGTACTGTACGGGGGAGTCCGTGGTTGGTTTAGGAATCACATCCGTAAAAAAACTCCACTTTAAAAAATCAACTTAAATGAACTAAAATTAAAATGCTTTTTGTTCAACCGGACCCTGATCATTGTATTGTACGTACGAGGAATTAAAAGTAATTTACGTAATAATAATATAAGTGAAGACAATGACACTTATCACATATATACTATAATATTTTATTTTCACTCCCGTAAACGTAATTTTCAATGTAATTGATTTAAAAAAAAAAAAAACAAAAATCCAATAATTTACATACCTACCTCATATTATTAAACTATATTATTCCTGCTTGTCACCTAGAAGGGCGAACAGAAGGATTAGAATGTTACATAGGTACGTGCGTGCATACAATAATAATACGCTGTAAAAGTGGAAGTTTTCTCATCCATAATATATTCTAAAACGTGTCAAAACTTAGTTCGTCGCGAACGTATAATGCGTTTTTATTTATATAATATCATGCACATGTATAAATACGTTTATTGTTATCTTGACAAAATAAAAATCTCGTAATATGAGTTAACGATATTATAATTTATAGGTAGTATAATATTGTACACTTACAGAGTGTTCAACTTTAAATTTGATTTTGTGTTCATCCTTTTTTTTTTTGTTTGTTGTATAGGTATGTTTTCTCCTTTGCCCGTGGCGACACCGTGTATAAAACACATTACACCGAGCGAAGGATGGACCCACGGCGGAGCTTCGGTCACTATATTGGGTGATAATTTTTTCGACGGGTTGCAAGTGGTTTTCGGCAGCAATCTAGTTTGGAGCGAAGTAATTATAAACAGAAAACTCGACACACACACACACACACACACACACATATATATATATATATTATAGTGTGTTAGCGTATTCCAAGCACGTAGGTTTAATACGATTACTGTTTTTCCCTGCAGCTATTGACTCCACACGCCATACAAGTGCAAACACCGCCCAGGCCCATACCCGGCATCGTGGAGGTAACGTTGTCGTATAAATCCAAACAGTTTTGCAAAGGATCTCCCGGCAGATTCGCGTACATATGTAAGTGTATATTCACAGTAAATTGTTGTAAATCTTTGACGGTAACGCGAGTACCTATTTCGAAAAAAAAACGTTTTGGAATATCACTGTTGCTGGTGTTGGTTATATAATGTCGTATATTTTAACCAATTCGATATTAGTAAATTATACCGTATCGATGTATATAATATTATAAAATGGTCTATTTATCATTTTAGCACTCAGCGAACCGACCATCGATTACGGTTTCCAAAGACTACAGAAATTCGTACCCAGATATCCAGGCGATCCCGAAAAACTACCAAAGGTAAATTTCTTATACGCTCTTATATTAATATTATGACAGTATATAGGTACATTATTGTCAACGAAACATCGTAATTTAGCAGCTACGTGTCCCATATACGGTGTTAATGTAATAGACTTGATATTATGTATAATACTACATAGTGTTTAATAATATTATGTTATCATTTTTCAAAATTATCAATCAATTAATTGGTATTATTGTACGTGGAATTGTTGTAATTAATTTGTATTCAAAAATCATGCTCACCCCATGGCCACTCATTTTTATCCTTAACAAATGCTGATGTTTGAAATAAGTATAGGTATACCTAAAATCCATATTTTCAAATAGAGAGATTTTTACTAATTTTTTCTGAACCACCATATCTATTGTACCTACATTGTTAAGCTAATGATTTGTTTGAAAATATTCATGCGCATCTAAATCAAAATTCTTGCTATGAAACAGCTTAATATATTATAATAACATTGAGGCCCAGGACTATTTATAGGAATTTTAAAATACGTGTCGATGTGTGATCGCCTCTCATGTAACACCGTTTTACCGATACCGATTATCCAATATATATACCGAATTAATTCTAAAAAAATTCACTCATCATATTAAAACCACCGGTTGCAGCTCAAAACGCACGGTAGAGGGAAAATTATATTTATATGACAATATGACGAGAACAATCATACGTGCTTAGTATAAATAACTCGATGTCTATATAACCACACACGTTATAATGTGGAATTTTCGCAGGAAGTGATCCTGAAGCGGGCCGCGGATTTGGCGGAAGCACTTTATACGATGCCCCGGAACAATCAGCTGTCGCTGTCGCTGCCCAGGTCGCCGTGCTCGCGGGACAGGGACGGCAACAACATGTCGACGTCGGCGGGGTCGGTTGGCACTGGGTTCAACCCGTACACCGGACAGCTGGCGGTGACCGTTCACGACCACGGTGCAACTGGTCAATGGAACGACGGTGAGTGCTGTAATGATATCATATTATTATATTATTAGTTATTAGTTATTTATAGTTTATATTTTCCTATAACTTAGTCTTATAATCATACAACTAGTCAAACTCGGTATCTTATAGTGTCTTTCCGACCAGTGATCAAGGGTGATTATTTCGAGGGTAAAAAATTGAAAATAGAGAGGAAATCCCTCCTCAAAGCTCAAACTGACCCTGTTGGGATTATGTACTTGCGTTCAGATTATATTTTTATTCGTTCTCTATTATGCGCGATGGGGTGGACGAGTCTCACTTTGACTCCCTGCACATGGATGTGTGCAATGATAATATTTTATACAACAACTGTGAAGCCAAGTTATGCTTAAATGCATAAAACATTCGATTTTCATTAATTTTAATTCAATAAAAACAAATGCAATAATAAGGCCACTCTGGTACTCTGGTTTGATAATTCAATTAAATTATTCTCATTTAATTGATAATCATAAATTAAAAACAAATCATATATAATAATCTGAATATAGTATTTTAACTTACAGTACCTAGAGTTATACTATTATATTATACCAGTTTCATATTATCATCTATTATTTGGTTACCTAGTATTATTTGGTAGTGTTGGTTTTTATTTTAAAATATCGTATATGATGCTCTCTTGCCCCTTGGTACCTCTATATTTTTTACTCGAAGAAACAAATAAGAAAAACACTATCTATACTGTTTTCGACCGATTGTAATTTCGCCAATAATTTTATTGAGGCGCTTTGCCGAATACAACCGAATATATACGTGTTCAGCGTGAATACTTAATTTATTATATACAACAATATGAAATATAGGTTTATTCCAATATTTCACTCCTCTCTTCCCCTCACAGGCAGTCAAAAATCGTAAATCATAAGCCAAATGTTACTATTAAGTCGTATAAATAGTTCACAATAAATTAGCAAAAAAAAATTAAAAGTCCATAAAGCATTATATTATGTACTGAAACATGTCATTACTAACCTGAACATGACACGACACGGAAGCAAGACCATTGACGTATTCAACATTATATTCAAATTTCATCCTGTCGTGTTTACTTACCAATTTGTATTAAAGAAAATTCGTTGTTATAATAATACGGTATAGGCCACGACACAATGTGTAGTACCTACTATGATTTATGATACTGTTTTGAAGCGTATAGCAATTTAATACTATTATATTCTTATAATATATTCGCTGGCCAAGTGTTTTTCTTTTTTTTTAATACGAAAACCCATTGCGTTATCCACAGACGATTACGGACGCGGTCAGAGCAGCAGCGTGTCGCCCCGAGGCGGCGGTTATGGGTCCAGCGCATCGACGCCGCACTCGACCAACGGCACGAACGGAAGCACGTACATAAATCCGCCGCCGACCAGTGGTGGAGGCGGAGGTGGAGGCGGAAGTGGCGGTGGCGGCGGAGGCGGCGGAAACCCGTCCAATTCCGGTCCCAACAACGGTAACGGGGGAAATTCCGGTTACAACGGTTCCGCCATGCCCAACACCACGTCGGCTGCGTCGTCCGTTCAGCTGACCAACATGAACTCGCCCACGGCCACNNGCACCCGTCTCTCTTCAATTCTTCTTCGAGTGAGTATATATAAATATACAACGACGACAAAGTTATACTCCTATAGACCTTATGCTACTAGATAAGAACTGTGTATAGCTATGGCATCGTGTGTATAGCTACGTAAGAATTACTAGCAGTGATGTAGGCTATCTTTACCAAAAAATACAATAATCTATACAAGGCCCTCTATGTATGCCATATATATGATCTTACCCTGCTCTACCCCGCACTACCATTCGCACGAGTAATCGAGTAATCAAAAAGTACCCTCTATGTACCCTATATGCTTCTCTTACACTCATTGCTTGTCTAGTGGTACATATATAAGCTCTATGGTTATACGATATAGTTGAACAGCGCGATTGTCCGTATAGTTATCTTCCGGCAATACATTTTTATATACGGCGTGATTCGCTTAAATGGCAAGTGGTAACACGAAAAAAACCATTTCGATGACCATAGATTAAGATGGAAATTTACGAAGTAGATGTAGGGGACCATATTATATAATTAATAATTATGCACAATCTGGGGGCCAATTTTCAAAATATTCGAGCTGTACTGTTTTTGTTCATAATTAGCATAGCCATTGGCACGTACGCAGTGGGATGTTTCGGGTGTTCAAACACCTCTCCCCTTAGAAAATGTTTGGCTTTTTTTTATGGTTATCAATTATTACAAACACTAGCTGGTTGGTGTTGTCGGTATATGGATTTATTTCTGTGATTTTTATTCTTCATTATAACTTTATCTATGTTAGGTACCTAAATGAGAAAAAAAGTGTTATGAGTATTGTTAACTTTTTGATGGACGAGGTGCATTGTATTTGTTGGAAAAAACATTGATCATTTTTATTTTATGTTACAATTTAAATAACCAACATAATGGTTATTATGCTATTGTATTATTATTACTATTATTATACATAGTTATAATTTCAATTTTCAACATTTGATTTTCAAAAACACATAATATTCCCTTCAAATTTTTTTGCGTACGTCCTTGATATTAGGTATAGTCAACATTATGACTATCATTGTCCATTTTGCAATCGATTCAACCACTTCGATATGTTTCCTATTATAATTTATAATTTATTTACAAAATGGTTTTTACAAACAAATTTACGGACGTACAACGTGTATCCTAAGTATAATCATTACCTATGGTCATTCTTCTTAGTAGACATATTATTATGCTGGCTTATGAATTGCATTATATAATATCATTTTAGTTTGAAATCCCGCTCGTTGTTGATCATCATTATTAAGTATGGCTTTTTATTAATTTACTATAATTTTACTTTATTACAGGAATGGGCACTTTGGTTACATCTCCGTTCGCAATGAATCCGTTCGCTCTACCTAACTGCAACGGACAGCCCTACGCCACAAGCCCGTTAATCAGCTCGTCTGCGAAATAAATATAGGTACAAGACACAATGCGCCTCCAAAGTAGTGTTGATTATGTTTTATAGTAGTTGTCAAACTTAATCGACTGTACACACTACACACCGATTCTGGAACACGACATTTCCGCATAATAGGTTTACAATACGCATTGTTATAATATTAAAACCATATTTAATCATTATTTATTATTATTATTATTATTATTATTATTTATTATCATTATTATTATTATTGTTATTATAATTATTATTATTATTACAGTCCGGATTTTTATTCTGCGAGTATACTTAAAACTATATACTTGTGTAATGTTATACACTAAATCTCAACAAACAAATTAATTTGTTATGTGAAACTGTAAATATACCGAAAAATGTAAGTTTTTTGTTACTTAAACTTTCATACTACGTATTTATTCTTTATGAGTAGGTATTCATGATTAAATCGCTATCGATGTTTTAAATAAAATCATCGGATCAGTGAGTTGGAATGAAAATAATTATCTTAGCTTCAAAAAATACTCGGTTACCGATTCATTTGCATAATTAAAAGTTCGCTGAAAGACCACAAAGATGTAATACATTATACATAAGAACTTAACACTTGTTAACAGTGGTCTGAGTTTTTTTTTATTTTTACTACAAAACCATAACAGATGAACGGCAGCTTTTTCATAAAATTATACACGAAACTATAGATTTAACATAGTTTGTTATCACTATTTTAGAACTTATGATTATTCAAAAATTATTACCTCTGTGGTAAGAAAAAAAATTAATTAAAATACGTGCAAAATATATGGCGAGTATATATCAAAATAAAATAACATGGTATTATGGCAACGAACTGACATCGTTGGGTCTTGAGCACATCGTCATTGTATCCTGTTTGCCTCAAATAAACTGTAATATAAAATTTTAATCATGACGACCAATGATAAGATGTGAACTGGATACTGATGGTCGGCGGGGTAATGAGTATGCATATCATTTAATATGGTCATAATGTCATGTTATTACTTATTTTATCATAATATATAGTATAATTGCTAAACAGTTTCATATACTTTAACTTCAAATAAATAAAATTACAAAAAATCCGGACAAAAATTTATTATTATTGTTGCCATAACAATAATTATTGTCACTTAGATTAATGGCTTGCGACATTTTTGTTTCTGTCTTACTGACCAACATATTATGTAATAAATAAAAATAATAATAAAAATTAAAATATCAAATTTTAATAGATTTCGATAACACTATTTTTGTATAAAGAAATTATATATATATTGTATTTAGAAATCCTATTGTAAACTATATTCTATTTAATCTTATATTATTATATTATATGTTGTATGATAATACATATATTTTTCTTTGTTTGTTTCTTTTTATTTTCAAAATATTTTGTTGCTCTTTTTATTTATGTATCTATTTTATGTTTTGTGTATAGTTTCAATGTCTTTTTAAAATTAACTATGATTTTTTTTTGTCTAGTCTAATTGTAAAAATATATATTGAGTTAAGTTGAAATTTCCTCGCAAAATCACGTATTTTATTGCTGTAACCCAAAGCGAATGTAATACATTTTAGAACACTAATTCTATAAATGAAGTAATTTATAATATATTTTATGTATACCTACAATATTATCAAAAAACATTTTTTGTGATAATTTGGCCTACTAATATTAATAATTTCCCACTTCTTAAAAATATTATTGTTAACTTCGATATAAATATAATTCGGTATGGTCATGTATTATATGTAATAATATTTTCCATAACGATTGAAACAATTACATATCACACGAGCTTTATTTGCTCTATACAATTTATGTAAAAAAAAAAAAAAATGAAAAAATACTATTGTTATTATTTAATGTATGTATTATATATTATACATAAATATATATATATAACAATATATATTATATATAATTTTATATTATATAAACACTTTAGTTTCTTATCAGCTTCTGTAATTAGTACAGCGTCTATTATTAAATAATATAAATTATAAATCATAATAATATTATATATTCCTAGACTGCCACTTTTTTGGTTGTATAAAATTGTTTTCATTGTACATATCTAACTATATACATCAGTAATAATATAATATTATATATGTATATATATATACTCTAAAACTTTTGTTTAACGTTTATTATTACTATTCGATCATGTAAGTAACATTATTTTTTTTTTGATTTTTGAGATTAAAAAGAGACTAGCGACCAACCATTTTCTCATTGATTTGTGTTGTTGTATAGTATTATCTTACTATTAAACAGTTCGACTGAAGTTTTTGAATTCATAGCGCGCCTTATAATCGCTTTGTGAACTGTGTTCCCTTTCCCTATATTTCTTCTATTTTTCCTAAGTTCTAACTTTTTAAGTTATCCCATAGTCTGTATGGGCCAATTACTTCGTGACTAATTTCACATCCTTTCAACAGGTGAAGTATTAGTTATGAATTATGATGCATATAGTGCATACACGATACACTATACAAATGCTAAATGTAATTGCTGCAGTAGTGCAACCATTGCACCTAACTTAATTGTTATGTTGTATGCATATTTATGTATGAAATATTTATGTTAAAATAGTTGACAGCAATAAATACAAATACAAAATTATACATATATAACAAATTATACATGCATTTGTTTACTGCAGTCAACAACAACGAGAAATTAAAAAAAATGTGCATTTTGTGAATAACGAATGGAATCAAATATACCAGAGTTGCACATGTGCACGGTAAGAAGGCATTATCGAGTTTTAAAGTGGGAACTAAGACAAAAAAAATGTATTTACAAGTTGCATGTAACTCCCCACTTTATAGTGGTCGGCCGACAAACGGTTGTCATTGCGACCATTACTAGAAGCGCACGAATCAGAACCAAAGAGAAAGTCTGCAGATACTTGATAATAATATTTTTTAATTTTTTTTCAAAAACAAATTAGATTTATAAAACATACAAATTGCAACGAGATATTTGACATAATAAGTTATTAAAGAAAATCTTTAATAGACAATTATTCATAATATTACGTATTAACATTTAATGTAGTGGTATACATTAATGCAATAAATCTACTGAAATTTAGAGGTAATACATGTACAATATAATAATCTGTTATGTTTAAAAATGTACAATGTAATTATGACAAATATTATATAGTAATACTATTTAGTATTTTCAAAAAAAATTATTCATATTATATTATACATATCATGCAGTGTTTGATAATAAATTATGAATGTTCAGTTCGTATTTTGTGTCTCCCTCCTATGTATATAAGGAATATTATTTGTTTCCACATAATTGTGATCATTATTATTATTTCCATTATTAAAAATTGATCTGGCATTTTATTTTAAAGCTGCAAACAATTATTATTAATACACTAAAATTAAACATTAATTGTTTTTTTTAAATCTAAAAAATTATAAAATGTACATTTATAGACTATTATAAATGAAAAATTTCAAAAATAAACTTATTAATTACACATTTATGGTGATTCCATAGCCCCGCGAGTATGATGATCGGTGACTCGCCAATCCTGTGCTGAGTGTTATTAATCACTCATTAATACACACACACACACACACACACACACACACACACACACACACACACACATATATATACAAATAATTACAAGTTTGTTACCTGTGCGATCGGTCAATCACTTAATCAACACTTAGGTAATTTTAGTCTAAACTCTATAAAGAATGACTAGAAAAATTAAATTAAAGAAAAAATGTACTGAATGCTTCTCAATTTAATGACGACGTTCTCCATCATATCATAAACCTTTTGTACACTCGTTATTAATTTAGGTACTGAAAATTTGTAAAAATTGTCACAGGTATAACCAATCACAGAATGATGAGCGTATATTATATATACATAGATGTCCAACAATATATGAATAACATAAGTCGCCAATCTACAATTTTATTATATAGACTTGTAGCTTAATATTGTACGAGTTTTGAACGCTAGCTAGGGTAAACTAAGTAGATATACAGAATAAGGGCAACGGAACTTCATTGGCCCGTCTACGTCCGCTCATCTCCTCACCAAACTTATTATGCCCCAATTTCGACCTTACCGCTTGCGCTTGGATCATTAATTATATCGCACCGCGTAAATTGATTCGTATCCTCCGTCTCTATACACATACGGATAACGTATACACAGACGTATAAAAAAAAGGAAAAAATATCGGTCCGGGCAGGATTTATTTGTTTATTCGCCCGACATCGTCATCGTCGTTACGAAACTCGCCCAGTGGCTGGGAATACGCGCACTCCCCTGAACACCAAATGATTAATTTCAATTATACGCTCGA
>PVMI01017333.1:9498-23025 GCA_008528875.1 Aulacorthum solani
CCTTCAATAGTAGTAAAAGTGTTTTAGAACAATCTGAAGATGGCACTTCCATCACTGAATATACTTAACTTAGGATTTAGCTATCTATAAATTATACAGGTATAAGTAGGTAGTACTAAACATAGTACTGTACTTGTATATTTTATAGAATGAGATTCAATTTTTTCTGTTAACATTCAAATATTACATTTAATTTTTTGGCGTTGATTGTATTTTTGTGTAGTCAGATAGTTTTTTTTGTTGCTGTTTTACACATAAATTAAATTGTTTTTTAATTTTCACACATCGCGATTATTCTTTATTAGTTTAAAGAATATAAACTATACTTACTTATGGATTGTAAAAACTAAAAATTCACAACCGCTCCAGTGTCTGTCAAAATTATTCTTAGAATAAAATGATTAATCGTTTTTAGTTTCTATATAAAGGGTAAAATATCTCTTATACATCCGACTAAATGATCTATCTAAACCAGAATTCCCACTAGACGAATTTCAACTGATACGAGTGAACTGTGAAACCACAACATGCGAGTCATTGTTCCACTTATTTATAAGACAGAGTAATCTATAATATTGTTACAGAAACATACATGCTACAAGACATGTAAAAAGTGCAATATGCTTATTACTTACTCGTATATACTAATTACCATATTATAGTTAAATTTTTATACATTTTTATTTTATTTAATAACGTTTCACTTTACAACTACCTAACAAATATGCAAAGATTATATTATATTACACATTATTTTTCAAAAACTCAATTGGCTTTTTTCTTTGGATCTGGTCATTCTAATTCAATTGAAATCTGCAGTATTTAGTTTATTTTTATTGAAACGTACATTTTTGAATGAGACTGAAAGACTTAATATCATACATAATTCAGCAAAAATGAGTTTACAAGTTTCAAATACACCCGAGTGGCCAAGTATCTATATGTGGTAACCAAATTCACGGAACCATCGAGATGTTCTGAAACTTTTTTCAAATTCTTACAAATTAGCACAAATTCAGTACAAAGTATTAACAAAAAAACTGCAAAAAACACAATGTGGAGGGGGGCGGAGAAACGTACTTCATTCGATCTGAAATGGTTGAACCATCTTCACGTTTCCTATGATTCCCGCTGTTATCATTAATGAATCAAGGCAGTGTGTACACAATATTATATGCTTTTTTATTTAAAGGTTCGTGGGGGAACCCTCCCGAGACTTATGACTTGATTATTTAAAAATATTATGTATATATTTTTTAACATAAAATATAAAAATATATGAAATTTATGGTAGGTACTTGGAGATTATTTTTATAATAAATGTCTATAATATATTAATGCCATTGCTTTTTATTTTTATTTGTGATCGTTTGTAGTTATAATATGGGCTTCTAATTTCCTATATGATGTGTCTATAATATAGTTTATAAGTATAATTATATCTGTACAGAAGTCAGAACATATTAAATACATACATATATATATATATCTGTTAGTCAAGAACACAAGACTATATTAAAACCAATGAAACTAAACTAAATAATAATAATTTTAGGTGTACCCATTTAGACGTACCCTTTTTGCAATAAAATATATCGTAATTTAAAATATATCATAATATAATATAATATGTTTACTTAAACGGCCCAGGGTGTGAAGTAATAAACAGCGCTCGGCACTCTGTATTTTATACTTGTTAGTTGTAATACCCAGATATCCACTGTAAAATGGTAAGAGATGGATAAAACTCAGAGTTGTTTCTTCGGTGTATATCGGAGCCATATTTTTGTTTTTTTTTTTTTTTACTAGTGCAGTTCAAGTCTATTAATGGTTTTCGGTCACAGCCCGGCTACAGAGCCAGTACTGTTAAAATAGAGTATATATTTTAGTATAGTAAACTACATTCTCCATGGTTAGTATATGGTGTTTTTCTTAGCCAAACTTGTGTCGTATATAACGTGAAATCGCGCATAGTTATAATAGTTGTTTTTTGATAACTCGATTATTCATAAAAAAATATAGAAACAAAATATTATCATACTCTACTTAAAATTGAATTGTATTTGTCATCTATTATAATTGATTTCTCAAGTCATTTTAATATTAGCTATGATTCCTAGAAATTGAGTATTCAACTTGATTAATTACGTAATACATAATTATATTCTATACTAAATGCTTTTGCTGCTGTATTATCTCCCCTACCCTACTCACTTATTCAACCTATTCTTACTATAAACAATAAATTTATACTTCATAGTATAACATTTGACGTTGCATCCTTTAAAAACAATATTACCTATACAACACTGCACACATTAAAAGAACTAATTAAAAAGTGATTAAAATCATACAGTTCTGTCAAATATGTAATTAAAAAAAAATTAAACTCAATAATAACATGGGCACACTTGAATCCTACTAATGAAAATCGGAGGTCTTGAAAATTGACACTTGAATCAACTCTCACATTTTTTTTTAACGTTGCTCTAATTGCCTCACGATTTTAAATCAATTATCCACTCAAATATACGCTCCTACATCAGTATATCAGATAGTTGAACCTTTTTAATCGAATTTCCTCTGATACATAATATGATAGGTTATAGTAGGTATACACTATATTATTCTAAATCAACTTTTGTTGTTCCCAATTCTAATCTTTCGGTGAACTCTAATATACCACGAATTAATTAATAATTTTATTATTAGTAAAGTAATAAAGTATAAACCTAATATCTTAATTCCTAATGCAATAATAAAGTGATGCTTGATGATAAAAGAAGAAAAAACAATAAATACAATTTAATTTGTAATTTAATCTTTAATTAGTTTTTATCAATACTAACTTAAAACATATTTTTTATTTGTAATATTGTTGTATATTTTGTTATCTAATAGTGTTATATTATAAATTAGCAATATCAATCAAAAATTCTTATAAAAAACATTTATTGATTTTAACTCAAGTTAAAAAATTGTTCTGAATCGTTATGATTATTGAATAATATTATAAAATTGATCAATGCATTAATTTATAATATGGGTATATCACTGCATTATATAATAATATGATATGGAAGAAATTAGAATACACTTATGTAGGAACAGTAGAATACATAGACTATCAAATAACAATTGTAATATAAATTTAACTTGAAAATTATGAAAACGTATTCAACATTCAGTAACTTATGAATATATACTTTTGTATAATATGTATTTATTTATTTAAGTTTTAAAAGGTTAATATATTATTAATTTGGAAATTATCGAAGGGCTGTTTTACATTGCTATGTGTTAAAATAGATTTATTAAAAAAATGTATATTCAAAATAATTTATGAAACCTATGCCTAGGTAGCTACTACATTATCGATAGTTTTGGGAATTGTGACTAAAAGTTGTGTGTGATACTATGATATTTGTTGGTATAACAAACCTTTTAAACATTGTATATTTTCATATCTTTTTAACTCATTATATTGTCCTACCTACTAAAAAAGTGATTATTTCATTGAATTATTAGACTGAAATTTGCAATAAATATAAATGTAGAAATTAATAAAAATATATCATCGATGTACAACATAATCGATAATCCTAATAATAATAATCTATATATTACGTTGAAGTAAAGTTTAATTAAACACAAGATCTAAAAAATATAACATTGTAACTTTGACTAAAGTTTAACCATATGCAGTGTAGAGCTATACTACTAATAAGGAAAGATATTTTCGATATCTGAGGTAATCGTAATTTTTAGTTCCCATGTATATTTTAAACAGTTTTTAATCCACAAGTTAAAATTTTTGATTTTTTTTTAATATTTAAAGCTATCAACTTATTGTTACAACTTATCTACAGAATATTATTTTATAATACTGAAATGTTTTATATTTCTAAGATCTAAATTTCCTTGTCAATAAAAAAAAAAATCTAGTCTTGTGCATATGATGTAAACGAACATAGATTATTAAAATATCAGTTGTTTTTCTTTGGTTTTTCCGTATCAAACGTTACGTTAATTCTAGTTGAGTGATTTGTGAATAATTGTAAGAATCTTATGAATAAGACATTAAGACATAGGTAATATAAAGTTTATATTATATATTTTTAATTTTATTTACTTAGATAGAATAACAATAACTTGATGTGTGGATGATTGATCCACTGACTGTTCCAATATTATTTTTCCATAATTAATATTATTTAAAAATGTTCACAGTAAATTGTAATTATAATTAATATTAATAATTCATAACTCATAACTCATAATATTTTGAATGATTTACTATAGGTAGTTTAGGTACCCTTATTATCATTTGTAAATAATTAAATAATCATTCAATGCATTACGTATTAAATTTAGAATCATACCAGTAACCTGTTGGCAGTTAAAATAAATTGTATGAGTAGAGGAGACTACCTATATTCTATAGTCTATACCTAAATATAATTAGACAATTGTATATGTTATCCGCTGTGTAACTGTACGAATGAATGCGCACATAGGCTATAGTGCTACACTTCACTATATACACATGCATTAAAAACAAGGATCGAACAATAAACTTCAGAATAGGGAGTGATGCTGTCATGTATGATAATTATTGATAAATAAGACTGAGTTTAAAATATATTTTTCATTATTTCTTCTTAAACATTGATTTAAAGTAGTGCCGGTATTATACCTATATAATATTTATATTTGACTGTACATAATATTATAAAGTTTAAATAATTCTAAAATTGTAAAATAAATAACTAATTGGTTTTAAAAATTATTGCGCTCGATATATTGGTAATTATTTCTACAAGAATTAAATTAATTTTAATTAGGTAACAATGGTAATTATTTACCATTTCAATACTAAAAATACTTGGTCAAATATTGATTTTTAGTAGGTGGGTACCTAATAATTATATTATTTAAATTTTTAGTAGACCGAGTGTTTTGATTCGTTTAATTTCTTTATTGGTTATATTTTAATCACGTTTGGACAATAATTGTCATCGACTTTTTTGCGTTATAAAAGACATTTTGAGAGCGGATTTTATTCTTATCCATATTCTATAGTACTGAATACTAAATTGCATATTATGTATTATGACGTGTTATATGAAATATGAACACCATGTGTGTATGTGTGTCTAGTGTGCGTGTGCGTGTGTGCGCGAGCGCGCGCGCGCGTGTGTGTGTGTGTGTGTGTACGTGCATACTGCATGTGGGTCCATTAGTGACTCAACAGAAAATCAAAACAATCTTCTAGTAGAGTAGTTGCCGCCTTAGCATGACCTTGGATGAACTTGGTCTACACGATCGCCCTGGCACGATCAGTAAGTGCGTTGATCCTTTTTCTAGACGGTCGTCCTCATTTGAGGTCAGCACCAAAACTTCCTACACGTAATAATAATATAGACGGTGTGTTTATCTTTATACTACCACTACGGTCATAAATATAATATATAATACATAGTAAATAGGTACTCTATGTATTATATACATATTATAGCCAAAGAGAAAATGTGGAAGTATGAGAAATAGATAATATAGAAAACAAAAATACTACGTGGGTCATGGAACATTGAATCATTATCAAAATAGGAATGAAACACAAAATAGAAAATAATATAACATGCATTTTTAAGTTCAACACTTAGCGCACCATAATATTATGTAGCATTATAGATGTATTAGTAAACTTATAAATATAATATAAATTTATTTATCTAGTTAATACACACCAAAAACATGTTTGTTTTTACTTAATCCTGTTCAATTTGGTTTGGAAAAATTGCTTTAGCTGTACACAAATTAAAAAACTTTATTTTTGAAATAAAAACTTGCGTTACGGATGTCAGTGTGATAGTGTATATTATAATTTATTTTCTCTTTCTCAGACCCATGCGCACAACGTGGTAAATTAGAGTTCAACAGAACCAATCTTGTGTAGTTGTGTTGATATATTTAATATTAACTATTAAGTATATTGAATTTACCTATTATCAAACTTCAAGTTAAGAAAATAACCTAGGTTTGTAGTTTTGTGCATAGGATTTTTTTGACACTTCAATTTTTATGCAAATTTTAAGTTCATATAAAAAGCCAACGTACACATATTTCAGATAATTGTCTTAACATTGCTTTAAGTTTGATAAATGACCAATTCACTATATTCACCAATCACTACAATAGGTATAAAAGTTAACAACATAAAATTGGTTTTGCTGAATTAAAATTTGCTGTAATATGTTGTGCTTGATTCGGTGAAATAATATATACTACTCTGACATCCTTTTAAAATTCAAATCCATAATTTAAATTATGAAATAACAACAATAATACAAAAAACCACATTTTATATGCCACTTAAAATGTATGATTTAATACACTTATCCACTGCTATTTTTACTATATATCTAATTAAAATCATATAAACAACATGGTCACATCATACTATCATATATTATATTAATGATTCAGTCATCGAAAATAGTGACCTAGCCAACATTTAAATTGTGATGTAACAACTTTCTCATGTTGTATTGTATTGTTTCTTAAAAACTATTCAGGTTTCCTTCGATGATCTAAAATTATTGTTAACATCCAAATAATTGTTTTAACATGTCGTAGTAATAATTTAAGGAGTATCTTAAGTAAAATATTCTTATCAATAATTCTTAATTGTTTTATATAAGTGTGTTTATTTACAATTCTAATAAAGCGATGATAAAAATTAATATATTAAAATTTAAAACTTACTTTTATTCTTTTGTGGATTAATTTGAATAATTATTTAGTCATTAATACGTATTGATAATACTCTAGATACTCAAGATGCATCAGAAAAATATTTTTAGACGAATATAGATTGTGATACATTTGGTGATTTATGTAATTATTGCAGATCTACTTGATTTAAAAAAAATTTCAATATTGAATAGTAGTTGTAGTTATTTTAAATACTATTTTATTTTTAACAATTTGATATCCAACATTCATAATTGTTTATAATTTAATATTAATTAACGTAATTATAAAATTTCTAGGACATAAGATAAATTAGAATACGGCATGGTTTCTTTAAAACTTTAAAAGTGATAAGTGGATATCATATTTACCCATTAAAAAATGTATATTCTTAAAAACGAGTGGCTATATTTGAATGTTAAATTTTTGAGTATTTGAATAATTAATGGGTATTATGCTATATTGTTTTTCATCCCATTTGCTTACTTTTTAATACAATTTCAATACACTTATCATTGACAATACAATGCTCGTTTTGGAACAAATATTTTTTTATGTCCCGTTAAATAAATATATATTTTTATTTTAATTTTATAGAATATTTTTTTAGTTTTTTGGGGCACCAAATTTCGAGCCCTACTTATTTTTAATTTTAATAATAAAAAAGCTGCACGTGTACAGCTAATTTTTACTTG
Source organism: Aulacorthum solani (assembly GCA_008528875.1). Lineage (NCBI taxonomy): Eukaryota > Metazoa > Arthropoda > Insecta > Hemiptera > Aphididae > Aulacorthum > Aulacorthum solani. The sequence continues at coordinate 16,950 of PVMI01017333.1, forward strand.
GCATATATTCTAGATATGCATGCGATAAAATATTTGTGACATAGTATGGTTATACGAAACAGTTTTGTTCTGATATGTATTGTACAACTCACGACAGACTCCCAGATATTAAGTCCGTATTTATTGTAACAATACGTGTACAATATACATAATATATTAATAACAGATAGACAGCCGCAAAAATTGATATGGTAGGTAGGTATAAACGTTGGGTTTGAACAGTAATACTTACGGTATTTCACCAGATCGTTTTAAGTGTTCAGCGTCGGTGTTGCTGCGATGGTCCGTAACGGTGGTGGATGGAAAGTAGTTAGTGTGTATATTATTGTACCTATAGTTATACTACGTATCTCGATTTGACGATAGGTGGAAACAGTAATTTGCACTTGAATTTCCGGAGTTATCTACTTTGGAAAGCATAATAATATGGTTTTACAGTTTACAACACGAGTATATAATATCGATGTAGACTATAGATGCCGTGTAGACTCTACTCCGATGGAAATTTTAATGTCGCATCAATATAGATGTTAAAATTTAATATCTTTATTTTATAAGTAATCAAGTAAGACATTTTTTATTTAATTAAAGTAGATAAACTGATATGCCATAAAGTGAAATACACATTATATAAGTAATATATATATATTACTTATATATTATAAGCCCCGTATTATGTTAAAAATATGAATGTGAGAACTGTGAATTAAAAATAAAGATTTTAGGTTGAGCTGGATTTACAAAAAAAAAATGTGTATTTGCATATGCTGATTCATAGTTAATGACATTTTATTGACAATATACCAACAATTTAGAAAACTATCACAATCTGTGTCTCAATCTGAGTTCCGTTAATAATTAATAATTAATAGGTCATACTGTATAAAACTCAAACAGTTTACTAATATTTCTAGGTATAGTGATAGTTATCCCTCAATTTAACTAAGTACATAAAGAAAACGATGTTTTTAAGTTAATGTAATTTACCTGAGGGCTATGTGTGCAGTTAAAAGGAGTATCTCAGAGATGATTAGCACTCCTAGTTTTAAAATTAGCACACGTATTATTTTAGCAATTTTAAAGACATACACTAGTGAAAGTATTTTTTTCAACGGGTTTATATGAAGTAGTATTATAAAGGTTCAGCAACAGTTATTTTACCGAAATTGCGCCACTACCTTATGTGTTGTGTGCATTAAAAAAGAGGGTCAACAATTTATAAGATTTTCAATTATATAAGCAATTGTGTGAAGCTATAATTGATGACGTTAAATTATTAACATTATGATAATAACATGAAGATTTGTTTATTTTTGTGTATACGAGTAGGTCAGCAATTTTGTTTTATTGGTCTTCAGTAAAGACTTAAGGATAACTCATGCGTTATAATAATATATAAGCTTGGCCTATCATTGATATTTCAAATAATAAGTAATAACTGGTGTTACGACGTTTTACTTGTATCTTATATTATATTTTTAAAACATATATAATACGTATAGCATATTATTAACAGACGTTTTATGTACATGGTATTTTTTTTCATCATTTTATTCATAATTATAATAAATTATAAATGTATTTCTTAATGTATAATTATATTTTATCTTTCTTTATAAAGAGGCATTTAATAAAATGAAGACATTTTAGTCTAGTTAAGGCATACCAATATTATTTCATGTATTTAGCTAGGTAATGTTGGAGATTGTAGTATTCCAAAAATTATAGTTTTGAAACATAAATAACATTTTGTTAGAAACTAAAATCATTTAAAATGTATATTTATTAATATAGTTTTATAAAGTTACCTACATTATTAATTACTGTAATTATTCTAATCACTATTTGTCAATATTAGTAATATGTTGTTTGAATAATATTTCAAAATGTTTTTAGTTAGTTATATTATGATTTATGGATAAAAAAATGGTTTGCTAGTTTTCATAGTAAATAAGGTTTTTTTTTATACTTGTTCCAAGACTTTTTTGTTTATGATGAATTTAGGATCATTCTAAATAAACAACAAGGAGATGCACTTTGTGTGTACATGCCAGTTCACACTCTATATCATGATTTTTTATTATTATTAATATTATTATGAACATAATTTTTGTCGTCATCGTCATTTCTCCATCCTTTTTACTTATTATTCCCCTTTTTCATTGCATTCATCCGTACCGCCACCACTAAAACCAACAGGCAACAACGAAACAATGTCAACGATCCGTGAGCTCCTCCCACCATGGCCCCACAGGCTCGCCATCCCAGGATCGATTTTACTTGGTGCTTACCAAACACAATGCAGACAATTGTGATTTTTATGTATGCACCTATATGATGGTATGCGATGTTTGAAAAACAAATGACCAATGTTATTGTAATAGGCTCGGATAAAAATTGATAGCACCTTTCTAATTAAAAAAAACGATAATTCATTGCTTGTAGGTTAGGAAATGTGTTTGAGTGGACCACTTGAACTAGTGTGTTGGGATGTGTCATAGATATTAAAAACCTTTTTATGATATCGGTCATCAGATCTGTTCAAAGTACCTAACATATAAATACAAACACACATCTATAGATTATTATCTTTATAACTATATTCTATTGTATTATTAAAGAATAAATTACAAGTTTATAATAACTTTTTGTATTTTCCGATATAACTAGCCAGGTAAATTTTAGGAGGGCATAGATTTTTCTAATTATTAAACTCTTATTTTATGAGACAAGCACATTTTGTATTTTCTGAGAATTTTGGAAATATTTCTAGAGAAAGATTAACTCTATCTCTTACCTCTGGCTGTGTTACACATATATTTTCAAAAAAAAAAACTTTGACTAAGTTTGACTATACTTCAGCAGATTTATTAGCATAACCCCACCTACTTCACCGTCATGCTATGTAGATAAAACTTATTCATTTGCACATCATATTAGTTTTTGATGTTTTATAAAATAAACTTAATGTGTATTTTAAAGCTAATACATACTAATTATAAGATTATTTTCAACGAATAGAGTAGAAAGTAGAAATATTAAGTACAAAAAAAAATAGTGCATATTATAATTTATATTATATAAACTGATATTTTATGTTAGTTGGTGAATTTGTATAGTTTATTAAACATTGATTTAAAAGTTATATTCCATAGAGAAAGGATAACAATATTTTGTTCGAATGTAAAGAAGGAGCATTATAATAATATAATATACAATAGTACTTACATATTATATATATATATGAACACACCTAAGAATGTTTTATACACTCTCTATCTGCATAGAGGATTGGGAACACAACTATTCTGTTTACCATTCAATAGTAAACGTACTTCAGTATATGTCCTTAATTTCTAATATTATCATAGAAATTACTTACATGTAGGTATACAGTGAAATGGATAAATTATATTTTAAAGCAGAAGGAAAATGTACGCATAAGCCATTTATAATTTATATTATATTATTAAGAATTTATTCAATCATGCCAACATTATCAAGTTTAAATGTTAAAAATTTGTTTAAGAAGTAGATATTATAATATTATTATTTACATGATATTTACTAATTTTTATGTAGGTAATGAGAACATTCATATTTATACGTTTACATATTTAATAGGTTTCAATATGCCCATTTAAACAGAATTTTATGCATTTCATGTAAAAATAAAATTGATATTGCTTTTTAAACATTTATTATTTATTCAAAAAGTAATCATAGTTGATTGTAGTTTGTTATAGGTATAATACTTTTACAAATATTGTTATATTGAGATTTATATATTTGATTAATGGCTGAAGAATGACATTATCTTTAGTCGATTTTAAATAATGAATATAGCTTTAGGTGTATTACACAAATACTGAAATATACAATAAGTAGACCAAGCTGTATTCAGAATAGTTTTTTTCAAATGCAATAATTTATCACAGCATTCAAAATTATAATAGTAAGTGTACCATTTTTTATATTCTGATGATCTCACGCAGGGATGGGTTTAACAACTCTTGCATTTTGTGCTTTGTGCTTGCAGTACTTATTATTTTATACTTACCTTTAAGGTATTGAGTACTTTGGTAAGGCAAATACATAGTATATTAAGTAATTTCTGTATTACGTCTGTTTTTTTTAGTTTCTAACATTAAACAAATAAAAAATGTAGAAATAAAGAAATGAAGAAAGACTAAACAGCCAAGATCCTTTAACTAAAGAATAGTTTAAATATACATATTTATAAATATAAATATTTAATAATTTCTACACCTTTGTTGGTGAAGTTTTTCTGTGTTCATTAGTAATTACACACTTCAAGGAAGAATATCTAACCGATACTAAGAATAAATGAGTGGGTGAATATTGGATAGATTGCATTATTTTGCTGCAACGACAGGGTATGTTTAATAGTACAAAGAAATCTTTGAAAACTAACATGATAACTTTTCATGTAAGATCAAAGAATCCATTAACTTGAAACTAATGGATTGTGATTTTATTTGCCCACGCTATTCAAAGTATATATTGAATATTACAACATTATTTCATTTAGTTACAGATAACTCAAAAATAATATATAAATAAATATTTTCATCTATAATTTGTTTACCACCGATAAAATAATTTCAGTAGGTACATAATACGGTTTTTATAGATATGATGTTTAATTTTTATTATAGAAAAGCTATCTATTCGTATTATACACTACAGTTTTGATCTAAACTCCTAAATCACATTTTATAATGATGTAGGTAAATTATTTTTTTATAATTGAATAATAATTATTTATGGTTCTGGAGTGTTACAAAATAATAAAATAAATTCCAAAGATAATATTATTTTCAACTATTTTTGTGAAAAAAATCGCAGATAAAATGGCAATAATATCGATTAATCCAAACTGCATAGAGGAAACGGATGTTATAACAAGGTTAATGGGTCACTCCCCTCTCATGATAAGGCAAAGGGTATGTGTGAAATATTCGAGAAGGTTGTATGATAATCAAGATTATACATAATATGTACTTACAACGGTAAACTCAACCGGTTTTGTGAATGGCTTCATGCTGATTTTTATTATACGTTAGTACAACGGCTGAACATATTTTTAAAATGAAATAAAACATCGATTGTCATTAGTTAGCAACCACACACATATTATACAATATCGATGACCAATTATTCTCTTTTTCATTGAATTTATTCTATTGTTTTCTTTTCATTTATGTTTCTTCTATTCGGTTTCTAAATCAAATATTAATACTATAAACACAATATAATTAAACTTCTCAACAAAAATCCTTTCACTATATTTAATTACAATTTACAGCTGTTTGGATGTACTGCTAATACGGGGCTGGAGCATTCATTTTCTAATCAAATATCAGTTTTTAAATTTGTCATAAAAATTAAAAGACCTTAATTGTTACAATTTTCGCGTCAGGAATCATTTGTGCAATGAAATAAATTATTGTCAGCCATACGACTGTGGTTAGGACGTCGTACCTGCACGTATTGTCTCCGTCGTACAAATGCATAACATATCAAATTTTACGCTAAGAAGAATCCATTTTATTCTGTTAATTTTAGTATTGGAGTGAATTGATACTAAATTATCAAATTTAAAGCTAAAAATAATATCTAGGGCACTGCGTAGGTTTTTAATAGTTTAATTTTGAAGCACACTAACAATTTATAATTTCAAAATAGTTTATTGTGATATTATCATAATAGGTACGTTTAGGCAGTGTTGCTCCCAGGATGTTGTTACGTGGTTATTTTTTTATTTTTATACCTATTATATATTATTATACTGTTATTAAATGCATTTACATAATAACAAAATCATAATATTAAGCACCTATATTATATTAATTGAGGTGAAAATAATTTATTTTTTATATAATATTAGCACATATGTATTACTTGATATTATGTAAAATTTATAATAAGCAAAAAATTAGTACAGAATAAATAGGAACTGGGTATTCGTCTCGCTTCGCTTATCTAAGTGCAGGATACTGGTTATTGGTTTGCTATGATACTAAATAGGTAATTCCTCAAATAATTCTGAGCA
>PVMI01017363.1:3138-14488 GCA_008528875.1 Aulacorthum solani
ACAACATCAGTTACAATTTCTTTTTTTATAGTTATTACTTATTTTATTATTGCTACACTATATTAATATAAATATGATAATAAATAATAATAAATGACTAATCAAAGAAAAGTTTCTTTTAGTTTAATTTCCTTACTTATAATTATTTGTGAATTTGATGTGAGTAAATTTTTTTTATTCGGATGAATCTTGAACTAGGTAACTCAATCAGAGAAAATATTTATATGTTTGTGTGTCATAAAGATAAATACTAGTTATATACTATTAATTGTCACATATATAGGTAGTTAATTGTTTTATGTTTAATGTAAATATATAGTATATACATATGAAAGTAGTTTTATTATAGTTGTCAGTATTTTTAAGTAGGATACATTTTTATATGAGGTATTTAACATCGATACTAAACCGGATTTAAAAGAGAAATAACATAATAATAGTTTACTAAACAAAAATATATCTTCATATTGTTTATAATTTTATACACATTTATTTTGTAGAATAAAAAAGTATTTGACTTGGAATCTATGCACGCGTTAGGTATACCTAATTGTATACAATTAATATATAGGTATACCCATTTATTATATAATGCGTCGAAATAATACATTTTTTATTTTAACTAGTATTTCTGTCGAATTTTTTACGGTGATGTGTCTGGGACTTGATTATATTGACGGCTACTTAATAAGCATGACAAATTCTATAATTTTTAATGATTAATTTTGATAGAAAATATTACCAATTTGTATGTGTTATAAAAGTATTATTTGAAAGAATTCACCATATATACTATAGGTGTAATAAACATCATTTCATACTGTTTTTACACTTCGATTTACATCCACTAAGAATAAGTACTATTATATGCTCTACTGACGCGCAAGTATTCGAAATGATATTATTATTTTATTTATATGTCTAGAAGCGCTAGATTTGAGTTAGAAAGCAATTCTTTATAATACAATGTATCTCTAATTTATAAATAATTTTGTTTTTTCTTTTTAACATAATTTTCATCAAGGACCAGTATGTTTGTGAGAAAAATACCCATGTCAATTATTATGTGTTGTAATTTATATATGTTAATAAAATTAATATAATGATGGTTTGAAATGTGTTTAACGACGTTATAATTGAAAATGATTGTGTCTGATGATCAAATTCTGAATCAGTCAACAGCTAAATAATTTAAAAACATTCTTATAAAAATGTACTATCTCTTTTAACTTTTTAAACTTAATATTTAAAACGATTTTGAGTGAAATTTGCCTATGTATGACATAATAAGCCTTTTTTTTAATTTTAAGTTACTCATAATATAAACAATTATCTATTGAATATGATAGCAAAAATGTGTAACCTTATATTGGAATGACAAAACTCATCTATTTATGTGCCGATATTAAAATGAATGTTTCTTTTTTCTATATTATATAGGTAATCAAAAACTAATTAACAGTTTTCAATTAAGGTTAAATCAATAGATTCTTCGAGAATCTTAAGGCGTTTATAGCTTATTTTTACAGCCACTGTTTGCTTTCTTAATTCTTGATATATTTTGATGTAAACCTATAAAGAAGAATACCAATCTTAAAACGATATTTGATTTACGTTGGCTTTTAACTTTTAAGTAGTAGTTGAATCTGTCCTCAAGTTTTTTGTGTAAACACAAAAAATATGTCCTAAATTGAGAAGTGGAAAATCATACAATTAATCATTGTAATTGTGTTTGTATTTAATATTTGACTGAAGCAAAACGGAAAACGAGAGAAAAATGGATTACTTCTAATCCGGACAAAGTTGGGTGATTCAGCTAGTTATTTATAATAGTTAAAACATTACACATTTAGTTAAAATATAATGTAATCAAAAGTCAAATTTGAAAAATATCGCATCGTAAATATAATAATTCAAGATGTAATATGCCATTAAGTATTCAAGTATAATATAATATACAATGTCCATATTGTATTAATTTATAGTATTTTCAATTTTGCTATTTAATTGATAGCAAAAACACAATATTTATTCGAACCTATGCGATACGATGACATTTTATTAAATTCTTAGAAAGTAAATAGCTCATAATTTCGCACTTAAAATACATTTAATTGGGTAATAACATTTGAATTCTAACAAAATCGTCTCTGAAATGAGGTGTTCGTTCATTATGTTTTGATTAATCACATAACGCGGAACTCTCTTAGCGCTGTTAATAGTTTGTTCCGTCAACCGCGTCCGTCGTAAAATACATACTTCCTCATTTTTCCGACTATTCGTTCCAGAATCAAGTTTAAAGATGAACAATTTCATTCAATTAAAAAAAACTATCGGTTCGCATTTTTTTATTATTATTATTCAACTTCAATTTGTTTGCAAATTTTATTTTAAAAATTACGTTATAAACAAAAATGTAACTACAAAACGTTGAGTTATTAATTATCAATAATGTATTTTCAAATTTATAAAGAAAAATAAAACAATTTCAAATAAATCCATTTAAAAAATAATATTGCATAACCATAGATTATTTTGTATTTTTGAAATATTTTCTTTTGAAAGTGCTTATAAAGTTGTAAACATAAGTGATGAATGATGATGCAAAAAAATATATAATATCGATGGATAAAATATGTATAATGATAACTTTTAACTCGTCTAATTGTGAGAAAATAATAAGAGAACAATATTAATCTTGTTTAACTTAAGTTATCTTACATTAATGTTCGACTATAGCTATTAGAATTTCTTTCTTAATTTTTTAGAAAATACAATTATATATATCTATTAGGTGAGCGTTTAATTTGTAGTCTTAATGATGCGAATACGATGGAAGTTTCTATCAAAGGAAATTTTAATAATTTCTTAAAATATGTAGGTATATAAATAATTATTTTATAAATAAAACAAATATATTATATTTCATACCTATTTTTATTCAATCATTTTTTTTTAAGATTTGGCTATATTTTAGATTGTGTACATTTATGTGCATTTCGGTACTCATTATTTTATATATTTTTTAACGCATTTATTTCGTTTGAAAAAAATGTAATCAACCGTTATTACCTATATCCTATATGCCTACAGCAAAAATCACACGAACCATAACAAAAGTTGGCATGAGACGACATAATATGTCCAAAGTTAGGTAAATATAAGATATATAACTCAATATAAGTCTATAATTGCGTATATTAATGTTTTAGTCGACGAACCTGAAATTATTGCACCTGCAGTTTTTCTTTCATCAGTATTTTCCCGACGAGCTTCCCGGTGTATCCATAACGATGATGTCGTTCACTGCGGTGGTGTTCATATAATATTATTATGCCGGCGCTTACAACAATAATTATACCTTGATTATAAAATTATCACACCTATACTGATGTATCGTGCTCACAGGTAGCAGTACTACTACTAACACCATGAACCATTAAACGAAAAACGCGCACTGGCACAAGCCCGCGATAGTTTCCGGCGCGAACAAACACCGAACACGAGACACGAGTAAATAACCTTTCACTGAAGAATTGTATTTCAGTATTTCTATGACAGGATGTATATATAAACGTCCGTACCACTTCCAGTCTACCTCACACTCCTTCTGTCTACAACAATATTTATATTCGATCGCGTGCCACCGAACGCCGTTATTTATTATATTTATGACCACTCTATGGTTCTACTTGTACGAACGTTTCGATCCTTTGAGCCATTTATCGCCAATTCATCCGTGAGACATACTTTTGATGTTGTATATATTGTATATATGTATATAGTCTGCATTGAAGTATTATGTAATATATTTGTGTTCATCAACTAAATTTGGATAAATAGTCATTTAGTGCAATTAGGGATGAAATATAAATAAATATAAAAAATATATGAATATAAATATACGGTGTTACTAAAAATAATGTAGCTAGGTATATGGATATTAGAGAGCCGTTTTTTTAAATAATAATGATGGGATGTGTACATTGGGCTTATAGATTTTTTAATTATTGGTATTCGGAGGTATATTATTCAAAAATGTAAACTGAGCAATACTCGTTTTAATTTTTATGAATCGTTTAACATTTTTCACTACGAGGGGACAATTAAAAAATATTTGGTTATTAATTTCATTAAATAAATTATGAGTATTCTCAGTTATATTTACAATACATAAGGATAAGGTGACTTATGGAGTATGTACAATATATTATTACATCTATATATTAGTTATGTATGAAATGATTTATATTTTAATAGTGAGCTTAACATCTATTAAGGTGTTCAACGATTTAAAGCATATCATTTTTGTATTTTTTAAATGTATTGATACCATGATAAATGAATATTCTATAGCAGAAAAGAAATAGAATTTCTAACTATTAGTTAACTTATTATAAGTCCCTACGTATTCTTTAAGTTTAGTTGAGTGGATTAATATGGCATATAGATGTACCCCAAAAAATTTTGGAAAAAAATCGAAATTATTTCAACAAATAAGTACCTACTCGTTTAAAATTCGATTTTTATGTATAAACATTTTCATTTTAAAAACTTAAACACTTCTAGAGATAATGATAGTTTACTGTTAAAATAATCATCCAGTGTATAATTTGTTTATTACATAGGACAATAGGTATGTATATAATGCTGTACAACTGATAATGAATCTTTGAAATATTTTAATTTAAATTATTTAGGCGAATTTACAGTTATCCCTAAGGTATTATAATATTATACGGTAGCCAGTAGATATTACACAAAAGACGTAGATGGTTATTTTGAAGTACATTCAATCTACTTACGGATTCTATGCGGGCTCATTGTAAACTCGCGTATGTCTAATATTCGAACAAAGTACGTTTTAATTAAAATGTTCAACATAAATAAAAATATTGCTTTGTCGCTCTATAATTATCATTTAACCTAACACTTATGGCATTATGATTTGAAATATTTTATGTATTACGTGTAATGACCCAAGCATAGATCCAGGTATGGTAGCTTTCCCCTCCAATTGACCGTTATATTAGCTCATTTAGTTATTTTATTTTTTGTTTATACAATTATATTATTTTGAAATACTTTATTTGTCTTCCATAAAACATTCTGTGTGTGTTATGGTGTTATGTCACAAATTGTATATGAATGAAAAAAAATAACAGATTTTGGTATAAATATTCATTAATTTTCTAGTATAAATTATTAGTTTATATTTTACGTATTGTATTGACGTTAATGTATTCTTTTGAATATAATATTCAACATGGAATTTTACGAAATTATGAATTTATATAATTTCTTTTCATTATTCACTTTAAAATTGCATAGGTACATCTTAATTATTTTGAAGTATGCAGTTATCTGCCACCCGCCATTGGATGTAACAAGATCGCTCGCTACACCTATTGTTTCCGCTCACTTCGCTGCGCTTTTAGTATGGTAGGAGCAAGCCCTGAGGGACTGGTTGTAGCCAGTTTAATACCTAACCGCGTAACCTTGATACTAACCTAACCTAGCCTGTAGGTATAGGACAGATTGTCTGTTGTGTGAACTTAAAACATCGTTTTGCGAGCTTGTAGCAGGGCTACGGAAAATTGAGTGACAAATAACGAAAAATATCCACCGATCAAAGGATTTATATTGTAATAGGACAATTTCATTTACACATTTTACAAATGCAGACAAATTATTATAATTGTAATAATCGTCACTTACTTGTTGTATAAATTATTTTATTTTCATAATGATTATAATCTGTCAGAAGAAAATGTCAATTTAAATTGAAATAATACACGTCTCATACTATATAGAAATGAACTTGTGTGTATATTCGAATATGTTATATTATTTTACAGTTTATTTTTTATTCTAACAATATCAAGATTAAAAATTAGTAGTCTATAATTGTATTACATGCATATATTGTTCTAGGTGGGCAGTATCAACGTTAATGTCACGTCAAAATACAGTTCCCAGCTCAGATAACCCGTCCGAAAATGTCAGTGCACTCATACCACTCTGGGACATGTTCAATCACCGCAGCGGAAAAGTAAGTAAACCATCAGAACTTATTTGTTCGTAAAAAAAAAAATACAGCTATAGTTATATTTGGCTATAGATCTGCTGATAAATTATTATAGGTAATATAAATACGACTATTATAAGAGTGTATATTCATTCAATTAAATTTTATAAATTAAGACAGGTTAGGTATTAAACTACCTTTATTTGCCTTTACTTTACAGGGGCCAACAGTACAAAACTTTTAGGTTTTGGATAGGCCCACAAAATGTTTTTAAAATATGCGATTGCGTCCAAACACATCAAGTTTTTTAAATTTAGAATTTGACTGAGGACCTTAACCACAATTTGGGGGGGGGGCTTGGAGTTGGAGGCTTGGTTAATTACCAAATTTTTAATTCGTATTAGTTTTTTTTTTTAATTTTCAAAAATATTCGCTTTGTCAAAAAACTCTAAATACAACACAAAATTCCTCATAAGTTGCTGTGAGTGGACATTTTAAAAAAAATTGAGCGTAAATCTGCAATCATTTTTTATGAGCGTCTGAAGTTTGAATTTTGATCAAGTTCATAAAACTCACGAAAAATTGCATATTATTTTGAGGTATAAATTCATAAAAAAATTTATTTTTATATCTAAGATTTGAAAATTTAAAACAAGATTCCTCATATAAGTTTTTTTATATTTATTAAACAAAAAAACTCTACCAGAAAGTCTAATAAAATTTTTATGAGCGTTTAAAATTCAAATGTGTACATCATAGGACATTTATTTGATTTCTTATTGAGTGATTTTATTATGTTGTTGTAATTCAAAAACGAATAACCGTTGACACTTGAAATTTTCATCAAATGTTTTTTTATCATTTTCTATAATTGATAAAAATTTCAAATGATTTTACTCTTTGAATTATAATAGTGGATGAGTGTGTAAGTGGGAAAGGTGATTAGAAATAAATTATAAATATATAATGTTGTAAATTGCATAGATGATATTTTTTGGGGTTGTGGGGGCAACGATCTTCGCGGAACTGTTTGATGCATATATAGATGCCCCCCCAAGACAAAAACTGTAATTGCGCCTATGCTGAGATCGTGCGTTTGTTTTTGAACTCATGTCTCATATTCATATATGTTATATAATATGTGTTAAATAATACCTATCTTTATTTATAATATAATACAAATACAGGTGAACGATCTATAATGACAAGTATAAGACAATGGCTTTTTTTCAAACCACAAACTTCAATTCGAAGTCAACTGATTTTATTTTTTTTCGTATATATTATACACATACAAATGCTATTGTTGTGATGTAATTTATTTTTTCTGCGACGTGATATATGGTTATCTCACGAAGAACAAGCAGTGGATACGTTACGGCCATCATAACCGCGACGAGGTCAATTTGCTTACAAATCATCATTATAGATTAAGCCATTTTTAACTCGTTATAGACGTAACTAGATCTTTGAGTTTGAGTCTCGGCTGCTATTTTTGGTGGGAATTTGGAAGCCAAAAACGAGAGACAATTTACAAAAAAATAGCATACCCACGTCTAAAAAAAGGTTGGACAAAGTCTGAAAATTGTTATGATAGTATTTATCTCGTATAGCAACATAGGTACTACACATTTTAGTATGTGTACTCGGTGTATATACGTATTTAATACCTATATTTATTACCATGGGACATAGGGTGGAGTACCCGAGTATAATCCCGACTATATTATATAGGGAGGTACCCGGTTCAAAATTAAAGTACATTTTCAGATTTCTCAGAGCAATTTCATTTATTTTACGCAGTGGTGGCGTGGTGCAATAGCCGTGACCACATGTAGATGTAGTTTGAGGTTATTTTTTAGTGCAACAATATAACAACTCTTCCGGCCCGTTATAATTATTAGTATTTACTATTTTATAGGTATATAATACAAGCATACCTATTGCGGTGGGACTTAATTTTTTTTCGTATTTACCCGTATCATTTGGTTATAAATTTATCTTGTACATATGGCACCTACACAGCTAAATGTAATACATAAATACATGGTGATTACTTTTTTTGCAAGTATGATGTTTATTTAATTTTGGATTTTCAGAATTCTTAAGAAGGTTCCTTAAAGACCATATTTTCAAATAATTATATAGTTTACGGCATTCAAAGACTGTTCAACGGGATACAGATATATTTTTTTAAATGTTTATGTAGGTATCTTGGTATTGAGCTATTTTACTTAATGCAAGTGTACGCTAACGACAATAATGAATTGAATGTTAACTTTCAAATGAATAAGGTAGATGTTAATCAGTAAAATAATATGTACAATATCTAGTCAAGTTATTTTTTTTTCAATTATTTTTTAAATACTTTTAATCATAAGTTCTAACTTCTAAACTAATAGTGTACACATTTAGGTATATTATGTTCAAATTGTTAACTGACACTAGTCAGTTATTATAGAGGTTATTACTAATCATCCAAAAATCGCAACACAGATTGTCCTTAGTAGGAGTTACCTATTCACATAAAGTAGAATAAGTATACAAGAAATTATACAATTTCAAGTTTTTATTTCAATAGGTGAATCTATATTTTCAAAAATAAATCAACATCATCAGCTGGGCTTAACAGCTTTTATAAAAAGGGATGTATAGGTACATACTCATTTGAAGGAATAAAGTTTGTGAGGCCACAGTTTAAATGTAAATTCCGGATTTGAAAGTATGGTCTTTTCATAGTCATAATGTATCATATGTGTAAACTATATACGTCACATTATAAAGTTGAAAATTCTAAAACTCCGTATGTATACTATGTACCTATGTAAATCACTTATAAAAATATAGTGCTTGATGGGTGCTTATAAAAATAGTACGTAAATCCCTCGGCTAATGATAACAATAATGTACCGCAATACGATTTTCTCATGACGGGTTGCGTTTACCGGTACAGCTGTCCACCGATTTTGTCAAGTCAAGCAACGTGTGCGTGTGCTACGCGGACGGCGACTACGCGGCCGATGAGCAAGTGTACATATTCTACGGAGTGCGCACCAACGCCGACTTCTTGGTGCACAACGGGTTCGTCTACCCGGACAACGAACACGACGCCGTGAAGATACGGCTGGGCGTCTCTCGGTCTGACCCGCTCTACTCGCTCCGGTACCGCCTGCTCCAGACGCTCTCGCTGCCCGCCCTCGCCGAGTTCTACCTCACACCCGGCCCGTTTCCCGTCGACGGAAAGCTCCTCGCGTTCGTCCGCATCTTCAACATGGACCAAAGTACGTACCAATATACGCCCCGGCTTTAGGGCTGGCGATATTATTTTGGTAAGATTACCATACGATGTACTATATTTGTTTTTATACTTAACGTCTTTCTATGAACATCATCTACATTATATCATAATATAATGTCAAATTAAAATTTCAATATCTTTATTTATCTTTTTTTGGGTTTTGGGGGAGATGGGTCAAATACTCTTGGACCTCCCCTCTCCCTTAAATATGCCACTGATTAGTAGAACTACTACAGAGCCAAACTACTGTTTTAAAAAAAATGAACATATTTATGAAAATTGCACTGTTAAAGCTCCTTAAATATGTAGATATATTTTTACGGATTATCAGTAAAAAATCTTACTTGCTTTTAATGAATACATATATTTTTAATGTTTCAATAGGTATGATGAAAATTGCTATTTTTAAAATTGTTCTTAAATTGAATTAGCAAAAAAACTTTTTTTTTGGAATTCATACCATTATAAATTTGAATTTTTTATAGATTAATGTTCAAAATGTGATTTAAAAAGTGGCGAAACTGGGGTGTAGCAAGTGCATCATTTGCAACACCAAAACATTTTTAGGTTTTTGCAAAATCGAAAATATTGAAGTTATTAAACTTGGCTTTTTAATTGTAGTTATGTTATTTATCGTGTTATTAGATAATCTATTAAATATTTATCTGTACTATGATTGTTACACCTGCTGAATATAATTTAAACTCAGTTCAGGTTACTTTTAGCTTTAAATTCAAGAATATTTTATTGACAATTTTTTTTAAAAATTTACTATTTTACACATACCTATTTCATATTAGAGGATTGAGATTCGAGGCCATTAAAGAACATACATGGAGAACTGAATAATTTCCACTATAATATAATAGGAAGTTTGCAGTACTAATAGTGTAAACCAAATTACACCACTAGATTTAAATATAATGATTTTCTATGGGGATAGTTAGCGTGATACGAGACGTATGTGGTATACTATTAATACTTGCTTGTACCCCGTTTGTAACATAAGACTTTTGTCCATGCGACGCTAATGTGTTACAATATAATAATAATAATTTCATATTCGTCAGAAACCTTGGACGATTGGATACAAATGGAAGAGAAACATTGCCTGAACTTAACACTACTAGACAGTACTCTCGATCCTGCCCTCGAAACCAAGTGCTGGGAATTTCTGCAAGTCAGGATAAATTTGTTGATAAAGCAGTATCCAACACCATCGGAAAATGCGGTTAGTCTTATTAATTTTAATTTTAATTAATAACATGGTGTTCAGTGGTTAAACGGTACGAAATTCGGATTTCAATACGTATTTATATATATTTTATGTTTATGTGCTATACAAATATACAATGGCTATACAGTGTACAATATACATACTTAGATGGATTTAGGTTACATATACATAAATGGATTTAGTCACTTTGTGGGTACAGCATCCCCAGCACGCGATCTCAATCAGCTTTCAGTTAAGACAGCTCTGACGAGCTTCTATAATTTATAAAAATTATAATTCTTTAAAATTCAAATTTCAGTATAATCCGATTTTGAAATTTTACCTTTTTTACTTTAAAAAAGTTGTGTATCACACAATTCTTTATAAGTACAGGATAACTGTATCTACAATTTGTAAAAAAATTTTTTATTCTACGTCATGATATAAATAGAAATTAACTATTAAGTATATACCTATAGGTAGGCAATAAATACATAGCTGATAAAATAATGATACAATTTATTTTCCCATACTTATACATGGCTATATATATGAACAAAACGTGTGTTATGTACCTGTGACCATAATAGTCAATGAATAATTATTTATTAATAATTATTACATAGATTTATTACTTATTAAGTACCTAACTATATAATTTTTCAATATCTTTTCTCTTAAATTACTTTTTTAATCGATATGTATAAAATTAATTATATAATACATTGATACACCTAATAATAAATAAAAACTGATAGATAACAAGCTTCGATAATTGACATCGTATTTAAATTATTATTTATATATG
>PVMI01017372.1:0-11933 GCA_008528875.1 Aulacorthum solani
CAAAATCCAAAGAAAGTAAGAAATGAGCGAGGTCATAGGTGTGAGCGTTACGGATCCTCCTGATTTGTAATATCTATCATTAAGTAGTCGAATAATTCATAGTTGTTACGAAATTGTTCACGAATCCAAAATATGTTATGACACATCGGTTACGTTTTGTCAAAACTAATATTAATTTATCAATGCTGTACAATATGTTATTTAGTATTTAAATATTTATATCTATTTGAAATAGTTAAATTTGCTCTTATTTTGTATTATTTTTATGCGTAGTTACAGTAGTTACCTCTCTATTGTTAGCTAATGGCTTATTGTCGAATATATTATTGTTTTTTTAACGAAAACGAATGCGTTCATCAAAATATATTAGAGGGAAATTATTATACGTATATATAATATATATATTATTATATTATTAAGTACAATTTTAATTAATTAGTAATATATTATTATAGTGGCAGGTAGAAAAAAATCTAATAGGAAAAATACCTTTGTGTACTTACCTATATTTTTCAAAATATAACAATAATTATGTCAATTGACTACTATTATTCAATTTCTTACTAGGTAGTTACTTAGAAAAAATATTTGATCAAAATTTAAATATATTTAATAATAAATTAATAATATTAATAATTCAAATTTTAATGAGTTAAATAATAAACACGCAATCAATTAAAAATACCTAATACCCATAAGAAATATTTGACACTATAGTGTCAAACTAAATATTTATTTATTTATGTAGTTGGTATGGCTTATGAGCTCAGTATAAAATAATAATAATTAGAGTTAAATTAATTTTACTGAATATTAGATGTGTCATATTAATTAATTCATTTGAATTGTAATACAATAGTTATAATTTATAACTTACATGTATAATAAATATAGCAAGCAATTGAAGAATTCCGATTGTATTCTATAAAAAATAATTAAATTAAAAAACGTTTTGAAAAAAAAAAAATGTACACATATTATGTTTAAATATTACAATGATTATAGACAAAGTTGTAACTTATCAGAATTGTTATATAATATTTATTCATTTACTATGATTCACATTGATATATTTAGTTACACCAATCTGTCAAATAATATACAAGTAATATGTATAAATTGATGTGTGTAATATTTTAAACTATTCATAACAAGTCAAGTTAAGTGCCTATTTATGATAAGATGAAATTTTTTAGGACTGAAAATGAAGAATGTTAACACTATAATACTATATTATTATAATAAAATATAAAGTAAGCTTCTAAAACATAATGGTTTTCTACATTTGTACTTGACATTTTTTTTTCAAAAGAATGAAATAACTTCATATGTCTGATTATACCTTTAAAAGAATTTGAAGAAATAAAATAAATAAAGCAAGATGGCATTTTAAAAATAAAAATAAATAACTTTATTATAAATATAAATGAAAATAAAGTTATTACAAAGTTTCCTTCAACCAAATTAAGCTTGATTCAAATTATTATTAGTTAACAATTATCTAGTTCATTAAGTATGAAGCTAACATTCTGACATTTTTTGTCAAATTTTGTAACAATGTCAAAAAACAATGTTTGTATGAAATACCAAATTTGTTCACATTGAAGTGGGTAGTTTCAATTAAAAACAAAAAAAGATTGCACTTTCGAGTTTTGACTCATAGTAAAACTTATTAATTATTAGTTAAAAATAAGTCACCTGACTGTCAGTTTCTACAAAAACCATGTACGATGTAAATCATTCTCCTGCTCTCAATGTTTTGTTTGCTTTTTTCATCATCCACTTCTTTCAACTGTAACACACTCTGCATAAAAAGTCAAACTATAATTACTAATTTAATTTAAAAAGTAAATGTATTTTAAAAAAAAAATTGTATGTATGAATTCTTACATTTACGTTATAAATTAATGATTGTTGTATCTCTAATTTAGATGGTCTAATAAAACTTTTTTGTGTTCTGGTATGACTTCTTTTTGATGCATTTATTGGTTTAAATAGTTCTACAAAAGTTTTTAAATCAGTAACTGAGTCAATACCTATAAACATTCATTTTTTAGAAATCAGTTTCAAACAAATTTACCTACTGCACAACATTACAAGATTGAATATTATGTATAGATAAGTAATATAAAAGTTAACACATAGTATCCTCTCCATTAAAATGTACTTGATTTTACTATAACAACCATATGTGTTTTATGTGTAGATCAAAGTAAGATAAAAGTAATATTATTGCCAACTGGATCCTCTCCCGTTAACAAATACCTGGGAATGCCACTGGTACAAACGTTATTTTTAAATTTTTAAATTATACCTATAGTATAATCTCAATTGACCTCCCATTAAACCTGAATATAGCTATAATGTAAAATTAAAATAAAATAATATTTTATAGTAAAATTATGAGTAGGAAACTTTAAAAATATTACCAACCACGCGTCCATAATCTTATAATAATTTGTTAAAACTTACCTGAGTCTGGAGGATTTATGATTGCATCGACAAGTTAATAAATTATTATTAAAATTACAATGTTTTACTGCTTACAACTTTTTAAGTTTATGTAATTATGTTTATAACTGGTCTAAAACTTATTTTTGAACTCTTGTATGGAAATTAAAAACGCGAATAGTACTACCCTACAATGGGGCCATACATTTTATTTGTCATTATAATATTATTTAATATTTTACACGATATATTTCTGTTTTAGAGTCTCAAAATATTGAGGATCGAAGCACATACTATGTTGCCTATACAAAAACTATTACTGAGTATCGCCACTTTTTGTACTTATACATTTGAATATTTAAGTTCTAAAAACATGAATATGTTATAATCATTAGCCCTGTTTGCACTCGTATAATTCAATTACTAAGGTAATTAATTAATTTTTGAAGATATTGTTTGATTTAAATTTTAATAGGTTTTTGTTTTATTGACTGATGTTACTCAAACTATTTTACAATATATTGCTCTATACAGATTAGTACGACCTCTAGTGAATAAAATTGTAATGTATGTATTATACTTTGTATGATACTCCTTACGAGCGTGTAAAATTTGTTGCTAGTAACTTTCATATTACGGCGTATTGGTTTTATACGAAAATAATAAATCATTATAAACAATAATATATTATGTTGATAACATAACGTTATTATATTAAAATATATATAAAATATCAAATAACACATAAAGTACAAAAATACATAGAACTAGCAAGAAATATTTACATTTGATTTTCATAAAATCACATTGACTGAAGAGGTAATACTTAAGAAAGATTTACAATGGATACGGTGAAGTATAAATCATTTTTTATGGTAGCCATAGCTATCGCCACCACCACCGTAGTTATTTTGTTGATCTTCGTATCCACCGCCATATTCGTGGTGGTCATGATGTTCATGATGTTCGTGATGGTCTTGGTGTTCTTCTACCCAAACCTTTTCCCACACTGGCTTGTAGACTTTTTTCCAAGTAGGCACCTGAATCTCCTTCCAAGCTGGAACTTTGTGTTCTTTCCATTCGGTCTTGTACTCAACCTTTTTCTCAGTTACCCATTCTTCTTTCTTCTCTGTTCTCCAAATTTGTACTTTTTCTTCTTTCCATTCTTGTTTCTTTTCAGTTATCCATTCCTGTTTCTTTTCTGTTCTCCATATTTGTACTTTCTCTTCCTTCCATACTTGTTTCTTCTCTGTCACCCATTCTTGTTTTTTTTCAGTTTTCCACACCTTGTTCCAAATAGGTTTCCATATGAGTTTTTTTTTCCACAAATCATGTGCAATATATTCCCATCCATTTTGGTCTTTGCCTAACTGCTTAGATCCAGGAACGTATTCTTTAACCCATTCCGGTACATAGGTCTTTTTCCAGTCAGGTACCTGAATCTCTTTCCAGACGGGTACTTGTACTTCCTTCCATGCGGGTACTTGGACTACTTTCCAGTCAGGTACTTTAACTTCTTTCCACACTGGGACTTTAATTTCTTTCCAAACTGGAGTCTGGATAATTTTCCAATCGGGTACTTTTATTTCCTTCCACACGGGAACTTTGATTTCTTTCCATATGGGGACTTTAATTTGTTCCCAAGTTTTTTTCCATACCTCTTGTTTGACAGTTTTCCATTCTTGCTTCCATTCTTCTTTCCAAGTTAATTTCTTTTTCCAGGAGCCTTGTGGTTCTTCATGATGATGAGAATCATAACCAACTACATCTGAACCATATCCACTATCAGCGCTGAAATAAAAAATAAATAAAATGTTTACACTTTATTGAATTTGAGTGAGGATAATATTCACAGTTATAAAGAAATAATAATTGCGAGATTTTTGTTCATATGACTATTAAAAACTACTTTAGTGAGTTAGAATATAGCGTTTTTATAAAATATGAGATGTACATTGATGTAGTTAATTATTATGGTTCACTTTCAAGAGTGAATTTTAAAGAACTATGTATAATATATTATTTTACTATGTATATTATGTAAGTAGTTAAGATATCATAGATCAATATACTTTTTAATTATACACAGTCAGAGGATTATTTACTACAATGATACATACAATATTGTAATATATATAAAAACATGGCTGTTTATGATATAATATTTTTTATGAATACTTACTGCTTCTTTTGACGCTGAACTGGCTGTAAAGACTTATCTGGTACTGGTGTTGGTAAACCAACTACAAGCGATACTGATGCAATCGCCACTAACAGTGATTTCATTAGCAACTGAAAAAATGATATATTTTATAGTTATATAGTATACGTAGTCATTACGCATTCGTGTATTTAATACAATATTATTATCGATTTTATATCGATATTACGGTATAATATGATAAGCTTGTATACGTTGTGTATTCATTAAAGTACCTATTTGGAAGATAATTGCATAATTTAAATAAATCGGATAATGTTTTATTATATGATACCAGACGATTTCTATGTCATATTTTAATTTTTAAACGTACCGATATAACGCTATTTTATATATATTTATTTGATAAAATCTATTTTTTAGACCAAGACCGTTGTACATATTTTTACTTAGACATTTTTACCTTGATTTACATAATATTAAACATGGCTACTCGTCATTTGATGAATTTCTCCGGTTTACCCAAGTATAACGGCAATAAATCTTGTTACAATTTAATAAACGTTCACTTACTCCCATAAAATATGTATTTATTCTAGTATTTAAAATCAGTGAAGTAATAACAACAATGAAATTTTTTTTTTATAAATAATAGTACGTATAAGTTATAAATAATTATCTTAGCTATGTAAGTATGTAACGCTAGGTATATAATGCATGGGGGGGTGGGGAAGTAATGATAACGTAGTTTATGTCATCGAACATGGGAAAAAAAGGTTAGGTACCTATGTAGTGAAATGAATTCAGAGTTAAAGTACTACGTCTTTTGATATAATTATTATTCAAGTGTATATTTCTCGTCTTCTCGCCAATGTGTTGCTCTTATATGACTATTCTTAAAGAAATAATACAAGCACTATATTCGTTTTAATATTAACGTTCACTCGAAATAATATCAATGAAATAATAACAATCCATCAAAATAATGATTTGTATGATATGGTATTTATTGATACGGAGTGAAGAAATCAGTATATTACATAGGTACTAATGTACTATACAGTCTACATTACTTCACATCTGCCATATTGAATAACAGTGTGTTATAGTATGATAATTCATATTTTAGGTTAGGCTTATTAGCTATAGCTAATGTTTATGAATCTAACAAAAAATTATTTATTATAATAAATAATAATCATTTTGTTAGATTCATAAACACGATTTTTAAAAATATTATTACAATAGATTTGATTGTCTCTAAGACTCAAAGTTACATTTAGGCCAAGTCTTAAGATACTATGATTTAGTCAAATAGGTAAAATAAATACATTTGGACACAATACATAATATGTGGTTTAACTTGTGAAAAAATTGCTTTAAAAATGAAATATATTATGTTTCAAGCGATTCAATAAACACATGGTTATTGATTACTGTGGAATAGCATTACTATAACGACATAGCTATTATCGTCAAATTGTAGCTTGTAATTTGTAAATACATATTTTAAATTATTCATAGTGGGTGTAAATTGTCAAGGACCGACTTTGAAATATTTTTCATTTACAAATCGCTTTGAATAATAGTATTTTATTATAAATAAAATAAATAGTATGATGTAATTGTAACTTGTAGTACATACAATATTATTATTTGGCCACAAGATCCTTAGTTTTTCAATCAGACTTATGTTATTAGGATAATACATTATCTTACATTAATCTATCACAACATTAGTATATAAATATATATATTATAGGTACTCCAATCATTTTGTATAAATCTTAAAAACCTATGATTAAATAACTATTAAAAAAAAACTAATATTACGTAAGTGTGTCATAATATATTTTTTGTATAAGGCATATTATTAAGTTTAATATTTTGAAAGTATTATATTATACTTTAGGTATACCTATATTGGAAGTTATGAGTTAATGAACTAAATAATAAATAGTTGAAACAAATATTCCATAAGTCATAACAATAAAGATCTCATGAGAATCATGTATTCGTAATGATGTTACATAAATTATAAAATAACAAAACGTATGTACTATAAATTATGAGTAAATAAAATATGTTTTTAGCTTGTATGTGATGTGTATATTCATGCTGTTATATGTTATGAATATAAAATATAATAATAATTTAGAAACATAAATATAAAGTCGGTCGAAATTAAAATAATATTTTAAGAACTAGGATACCTTAGCAGTTAGTATACTATATGTATTACTAAAGAATTAATGATTACTAAATAATTGCAGGCCGATGAAAAAAGTAAAGTATTAGATGATAGATATACCTAAATTGTTTGATAAAATAGTACTGTTATTTATGTAAAAACAAAACCTTAAGAACACAAAACGTACATACGTATTTTTAATTTAATTTACTATTCTGACTTATAATAAAATAACTATTAATTAATAGTAATTAGACTTGTGCATAACTTCTAACTGTCGACTTATTCATCAATATGCCTTGTCAGGCTTATTGATCTCATTAAATGTAGGAGTGCAGTGCTTACATATTTCTTATTATAAAATTAAAACTAGCAACTCACAAATTTATTGATAGACGAACAATCTGGGTCTGTATGTACATTGTACATATACCAATGTATGATGTATTTATAGTTTTTATAATAATATTTAATAACAGGATATAATTATTATATAAATGAAAGTGTTTTCCATGCGTATACATCGTAAAATAATATACCATAACACTCTAGTTGCTGTGATTCAATGTGTATTGGCAAAAACAAAATGACTGAATACAGGCATACAAGTGGTCAGATTCTGCAAACACTTAAAGTGGTTGTGCGATGTATCATGTATGGTGAAAATGTGTAGTGGTGTGGCCAACACGTATACTAAATAGTCGAGTGGCAAACAAAATATTATAATATTATATCGAGTGAGATAAACACGATCGAATAGAATGGATAAGAAAAGTCAGTAATAATATTATAATGCAAAGCAAATATATAGATAAAAATAAATAAATTTAAATTTCGGAAGCGTAAAATATATATAGGTGTGTAGAAATATTTACACAAACAATACTAATAATATTATGTAAGGACTGAGGACTGTGAGGAATAATTTATTAAATGAGAAAGATGCGTGTTTTTTTTAGTGGTTCCTGTCGTACTACGACTATGTCGGTGTTCTTCAAAATTGTACGTAAAAGGTACAAACGCGATTAAACGATGTTATACAATACAGTGGAAATTTCGATTTTAGAACAAAAACGTGAGCGCACGGCGCACCTATAATAAAATAAGATTTATCGCGGGCGGATTCAACATGTTATTTTGACTTACTAGGGTTGCCAACTTTTAATTTGAAAAATACCTTTCCAAGGGTACCAAAAAAAAAAAAATGTTATCATTTTCCATAAATTTAATAAAGGTATACAATATAGTATACATACACTTTTGTACCGTACTTGTACACAGTATTACGTTATAATATAAAAACAAGCCTGAAGCCATTAAAATTATATCGATCTCTCTTCGAAACTCTCGATCGGATGGAAATACCGGATTTTTATTGATTTATACAATTAATAGACCCATTAACACTTTTGTTAATAGGTATATGGTTTATACCGGCAACCGACCTTATAAGTCTTTGAAAGTGAAATACCGGCCGGTTGGCAATCCTACTACCTAAATAAAATATATTATAACGTCTCATGATGTTTTACTCTTGCGCCCGTCAAATATAAACCGTTATAAACGTGTCTGCCATTAAATTAGACTTATTTTTCTAGGAAGTGCCAAACGATTAGTTTTCATCAGATTGTGTTTCCCAGTACACGCACCGAATGTGTTTTACAAAGTCAGTGATTTTGCTTTCGTTTGGTCGTCCTGGACAAAGAACTGGTCAACGTGGTTACGACCATATACCTACTAGTTATAACCACAGTATATTAATAATTTTATTTTGGTACGTACGCGCCTATGAACGCGTACAGGCGTCATACACGGACCGTGTCATCCGAAAGACGTTCAAGCGGATACTGCAGTGAGCTGCGAGGTAAGCTTATATTATATTATAATAATAATAACATTATAATACGGTTGTTTAATACTATGCAGACTTTCTTCGGTTGCCGTTCGATTGTAAAGATTTGAACGGGAGAAAGAGTGAGAGAAAAATAATACTTGACCGTATATTGCGTTTTCGTCGCAGGGTGCGCTTCGTTGGTCAACGTACTTTGGGAGACGCGCAGAGAGCGAATGCCGAAGACTTATACCATTATGCGTAAGTGTAATACTACAAGTATAAAATATTATCGTTGAATAATCGTGTGTTTGTTTCTGAACACGAAATTTCGTAGATTTAGTTATTCAAAATATGATTTTCGTTTTCCGTCAAACGCGTTAACCCCTTCAACACTTTCACCGCGGTCGGATTTGATATAACGACGTATTAATACGGCCGGGAAACGCATTCATCGTTTACAATGCTATAATATAATTTATATATTTAATGTTTATATTACGTTATTGTGTATATATATATGTATATATGCATAATTGTTCATAATCGCGAACACTTTTGTTACCGGTAGTGTCTTTTAAATTGTTTATTCTTATACAAGTAAAAGCTTAATAGTGGAATCACGAGCCATTCAATTGACCGTTCATGTAATGGTTTATCATTTTGTCCGTTATATTATCGCAGTCTCATAATACGTATACATAATAATATAAAAGTCGAAATATTCGACCGTCTGCATGCAGTGCAGCTCTCCGCATTGTGTTTGATAATAATTTTAATTCAATTGAGAAAATGAGCATAACGAATGGTTTTGACGTAATTAAATCTGCAGAAGAAAGTCCATTGCTCGACATGTATTATAATATAGACTATATAGGTCCATATAATATTATAATATCATTAAGACAAAAAAGTTAACATAAAAGCATACAATGTATACGTCGTGTAACGTAGTATAACTCATAATAACCTTACGTTTTCGTGAAATCTGCCTGCGATTAAATCATTACTCACAAACATTGTCAATAATAATGGTTGTAAACCTCTGTTCAAACTGTTACTAGTCGAATTTATAAAATACCTACCTTTCAGGTCATACGTTAGTTCATAACAAAATATTTAAGTAAACTCATATTATTACGTTTTAATTAGCGTAACATGTACGTACATATTCTTGCTTTGGAATTGATTATTATTTATAATAATGTGTGATCGTGGTTACCAAAAATTCGTGGAGTTTTAAAAGTGGATTACAGAAAAATAAATATAGAATGGGTTGCCCAACGAGAAATTAAACATAAGTAGAACACGTTTTATTTGTACCTAAGTAAGAAAAGATGATTGTTACGTAAAAAAAAACGCGACGAATAAGGACATAATAAATAATGAAATACTTTAGTGTTACACATTATTATTATGATGTGCGAGCACAAATAAGAGATGACAACATTTTGTCAAACAAAGAATGCGTTTTTCCCGAACTATCTTGAATATCATTTCCGTTTTTGGCATGAAAAAAATGTTTTATTTATTCGACAGACTTATTTTAAAACACAACACAACAAGACCCTAAATACGTTGACTCTAGTGTTATTTTATTAAATAATATAGGCATTTCCATAGCATTTAAATCTGGTATATTATCCCATGCAGGGTATTTATGTTAGATATATTTTGGAATCATCAGTTGTATAACTACTTATAAGTAACTTGTCTATGCAGATGTGTTCGGTTTTTCAAATAGTATTGTACTATCTTTAATTTTTGAATTCATTATCATTTAATAATGCTATAATTAAATAATAAATTCCTATATTGTATTGAGATTCTAATTTCTAGTTTAATATTTAGACTAATTTTCAATAATATGTTTACCATAGTTCAACAATGAATGAACACGCTTATACTTATTAAATTAAAAATTTTAACAGACTCAGATATCAGTAGATCGAATTTATTATATAATGAATAATTATAATATTATCTTGATACATGTTGGCTTATCGTCTGTCAGTCAAAGTTCTCTGTTTTGAATTAAAAAACTTCACCTTACTTATAATTTTCCTTGTGATTCTCTGCTTTTTAATAAATGTAATTTCTTGTTATGTTATGGTTACTAGGTTTCATATTATTATTTGAATCCAATTTTACACATATACAAAATTAAAGTTACATAATCATTGCCCACATATAAAAGTACACACGAACTATACTAGACAAAATAAACGAAACAATATTACATTGCCTAATAACGAAAATTTGACTTATAGATTCTGGTCAGGAACTCTTTAATATAATATATATATATATATATATATATATAGTAAATAAGCCAATCAATTTCCATGAGTTACCGAATTAATACGATTGCTATTATAATATTCCTCTATCTGCACGACGTGACTTCTTTCACAATATTATTATACATAGTATAACTAATGACATTTGTATTGTTTGGCAATTGAAATCAATCATACATTATTGAAACGTATTATATACTGAGAAGTAGTAAAATATCATTATTAGAATTGGCCGATAAAAGAACGTATGAAATAGTAAAATGCAATAAACAAATACTAATAATTTAAATTTAAATTAGTTAACATTATTATGTCGGCATAATCATTTACAGTAGTATTGCAAAATGCAATACAGAGTTTTCTATCAATTGTAGCTATAACAAAAGGTCTATCTACCTATAATAAAGTAAAACAACTATTTAACTTTCATTAAATGTTAGAAATTTTAACCATTTAATCTATTATCAATATATCAATATCATTTCATAAATTCAAATTATTTGGTTTATAATTTATTATGTAAATTACATATGATAATTTTTTTCTAAACAAAAATTCAAAGATCAATCTTAAAAAAATTAATTAATCCCATACAAAACATTCCTACAGCCTAAAAGTCTTATGGCATCCAAATATGAGGATGCGTCCAAACCTCCCTAATCTACAAAAAAGTTCAATAATTGCAATCGACAACTCCGTTTGACTACAGGTGGTCCCTAAATCTCTAGTCATACTAATTATCGCTCATGTCAGTATGTAAATACCATTTACAAAACATCAGCCACCATTTATAAACTTTTTTGATCTCGCCTAACAAATAATTAGTCAGCTCCTCCATAGAAAAATTTGAAATTACCTTCAGTAATTATGACTAGTGTTTGAAGTCTGCAATAATTCACTACATGGTGAAATATTTCACAAAAACGTGAAACATTGATAATATAAATGCATTGAGTATTGTGGTCGACATATCAGTGATAATACTATGTTACGGTCTTG
>PVMI01017403.1:9732-38616 GCA_008528875.1 Aulacorthum solani
CAAAAAAGGTTGGGAACCTCTGCCCTAGACCATAAACATATACTGTTTTGATTATATGAAGTTTAATCTCATGAAGTCTATGCACAGACTAGTTTTTAGTGACTGAATACCTACCTATATAATATTATTATTATTGTTTTTGTCCCATACTCCGCTGTACCTATTATATAGACGAAATTCCTGTTTATCACACCACTTGCGGTCATTTATTGTATGTATGGGTATACATCATATATATTATATCATTAGGTGTACGTACGTCTCTGCGTGGTTGGAAAGTTGGAAACACATCGTTGTTTCTATTAACTATTATAAAATAATAAATTATCGGTTGTTTTTTTTTTGTAGATTCGAGTGCAGCTTTTTTCGGTAGTCGATACACTACTCTGTAACCCTAGACCGGAAAACTTTATGCACGCGTCGCACGCACATCGTTCGGAGAGCACACCGATTGTCTTGTCACAGTTATGCCATAACGTCGTTCAGACGCGCCTGCGCGCCTTGACCCGTTATAATAATATATTATACCATAGTGTACCACGCGTGCATGTATAATATTACATTATTATTATATAATTCACACCGACCCTCTGTCCGACCATCCTCTTGTCCGGCCAGCCGGTCTCCGTGCAGCCAAAATCGCCGAGTTAGCCGTTAGCCGCCCGAGCGCGCGCGCCTGCGCGTTCACCACGTCCGCGGTGGGTTCGTACCGGAAAATGGAAGACCTGTACATATCAGCGGCGACGGCCGAATCGTGCACCAACAACAACGTCGAGGAGGACTCGCCGAAGAAGAATAAATGGAACGGCGGCCTGGCCATCCTGCAGGAGACCACCGAGGACTGCGGAAGAGGCGAAGACAGCGGCGGCGGAGGGGGAGGTAAGCCGCCAATGTCGCCACCGATGTCGCCTCCGGAGCGCAGAAACCGCCGGAAGTCCTGGCAAATGGGGCGGCTGGACAAGAAGCGCCGAAAGAGTGTGTCAGTGCTCTCGCCCATACCCGACGCCGAACAGCTGGACACCAGCGCGCGTGAGTCGGCTTACTACAAGTCCAAGCGACCCAGTTGGTGGAACATCTTCGCGCATGATAATTGGGCCCGGTAAATAACTACTTATTATTATAGTTATATCAATAAAATAGTTATATGTGAAAGAAAATATATGCCTTTCCTACCTTTTATGACACTTGACTATGCGAGAACCTAGAGGACCTTATATTCCTACTTATATTTATAGTCCTTCTAAATGTGACTCGGCGAGTGGAGTAGTTAACTATTATAATAGTTGTAAAAGGTCTCCGTCTTACATAAGTAAAATGTAGGTTAGGTTCCAAATTTGTTTTCAGCAGTTACGATTTTGTAACCTGTTTCAATAATATAATGAATATTGATTTATTATCAACCTTAGAGGAATTAGAACATGATGGAGTTTTTACGATTCTTAATTTTTAAGCGATTTTCCCACGAGAATTTCTAAATTGAAATATTTTACATACTCATAACTTGCTTGAAAATTAAATTACAGTAAATTAAAAACCCTCCAGAAAACATATATAACGTCCTAAAGTACCTTTGAGTTTGATCCCAGGTCAGCCAACTCTATTATTAAAGGTCACTATACAAAATTGATACTGCTGAACACAAAATTGTGCTATGTCGTACGTTTATAAGACACTGCAGACACATTGACAATATTATATGAGGATACGATGTTCTCTTATTAAGACTTATGTAGTAGGTACATGTTCCATAAAAAGTATAGTTGCTAGATACTGCGAGGTATCCCCGTAGGAAACTTTTGGCGCGTGTGAAACGTATATAATGCAGTACGTACATGTATAGTTTCCTCCCTACTCTTCCCGGTGACCTTCAAGCAAAAACTCAAAGATAAAATATTGCTTTACGATTTTTTTTTTTTGTGTTTTTACACCTTTCTCAGCGTTTACGGCGTTTTATTTTTGTACCTACATAGATGCGTATGTATTGTATAAAAGTATATTATAAAGTATGAAGTATTATACTAAGCTCAATATCTGTTTCTCGGAGAAAGTTACATAGAAAATAGAAATGATAGGCTACATTAGAATTAAATTATACTTCTACATTTCAAAGTAAATAATTATTTTTTATTATACTTGGACGAAAAAAATTAATTAATTCAAAAATAATTGTACGACCAATAGTAATTGTGTTCTGATAATCATGTTATTAAATACTCAAGGTAACCGTATTACGCATAATTTATGTTAAATTTTAAATACATTTTTTTTGTTCAAATAGTAGTGCTCTTTTACGAAATTCAGTTCAATTAGTTGTGAAACAAAGTTTAATTTTCGTCTTTGAATGGGTGGATATTGATAGTTGGTTCAAATGTTGAGGGGAGTTTTTTCATGTATGGCGGTGGCGAAGATATGACTTCACAGGAGGAAATGTTATTTTATATCAATACATATTATAGTTACCACCCTACCGGCTATATATCGATCAATATATTATCAAGTAAACTATAAACAGTGTAAACGTATAGTAGTCTTTGCCGAGTTCTTTCACGTACATATTACAATAATATTCAAAATAATGTTTTTTATTGTGAAACATTGGCTGGTATACAACATTTTATTTTTAGTGCTCATATTTTAGAAAATTGAATTTGTATTATTTTTACGAATCACGAAGCTACAACTGGAATTTTTTTTCTACATTTCCATATTTTAAACAGTCTATTGGAGAGTTTAAACATAATTCTTGGCCAAAATAAATATTGAAACTTCAAAAAAATATTAATCAAATATATTTTTTTTAGTTTAAAATAATTATTATAATGATACAATATAGTGTATGTATTATCTGCGGGTTTAAGTTATTATAATAGAAATATAGAAAACGATTTAGAATTACATGATACATTTTAAAATATTTGATTTTAGTTTTAATAAATTGTCGTTATTTATAATAAATTTGTTATTACTAATATATATCTTATAGTAATTATTAGGTTTAGTATTACCTTCTATAATCATTAAAAGCTACATCGATAACTTCAATTGATTGCTAAAATATAAATATAGGTCTTCATTGATATAAACTGAATTTATATCATTTAAATAATTGGAATTTGTCATTAATTGCCTTTCTCCATATTTTATTATAAAAGATAATATTATTACTAAACGATAATTCTTGAATGCATGTACCTACGTTTATTGTATGTGACCATTCGCAGGTCAGCAGTAAAAACAATCTTGATAAAATAAATTATGTTTAGTGTAAGAAATATAATAAGTGGGTGAAAGTTAATCATTCTATTGTAGTTTGCCATATTGCTGAGGATAACTATAAAAATATTATTCCTGATGTAATTTTTATCAAGAGCACAACTTAAATAATATAATTACACAGATGTATACAATCCTATATATTGTGTGTTAACCTGTTCCTCGTGACGTGACAACAAATGATAACCTACACTACATTGCATTATGGGTTAGATTGTTGATATCAACACAGACTGATTTTGATTCTGTCACTATAATTTTTTTTCCAATTAAAATATTATTAATAACATTTTACTTCATAATATTTGAATTAAGCATTTTTTCTTAAAAAAATATGATTTTTCAAAAATTTCAGTTACAAAATTATTTATTTTTATTCCCCAAAATTAATCTCAGGATTAATAAAACCTTACGTTTAAATGTTTCTGATAATGGTAAAAATATAGGTACTAAAAAACACGTATTTTACAACTTGAATTAAGCATGTCATTCGATTGGTAACTAAAAAGTACATATAGAGTTTATTTTTTAAATAAAAACTGGTTGTCGTAAAGGGGTCATAATATTTCTAATATGTTATGTTCATAGTTGATTTTTATATATTTGACAATGAAACAAGTACAATGTTCTTGCTTTTATTATTTATTCGTTATATCATATAATATATGATTATGTTGTAACATTAATGGAAATTATTAATAAAACAAATTAGGGTTAATTTTTTGTAATAAATATTTTTTAAGATATTACTTGGAGATCGCCCCTTTACCCATGGTTTAAATTGTATAGGTTATACGTATTTATAGCGTTATGCAATTCTCCTTGAGGCACGAATTCATGAAAATATTGCTATTGAATAAATTCTCGTTGGGTAGGTAGTTTTAAATTGGTTTAAGATGAAATCAACTTTTATGGTAATCGTCCGTGATTGAAAGTCAAATTCTTTAAAAATTATTGAAATACATAATCTTGTTATCGATTGTTATCGGTCAAGCATCTGACCACAAAAAATGATTTGGTTGCTATTTATTTTTCATTACTGAAACTTTTGTCTTGTCCATTTATTTTGATCATCCTTAAATCCTTGACCTATATATTTACTCAACTATTAGGGTAAATGTAGCCTTGGACCTGTAACAGTGTTACGTTTATCTGTGTATATCTAAATGACGATTTAGAACTAACGTATACGATACTTACAGTTTTATAGTCGCGCCTTCTTAAGTACACATTCTATTTAAGGTGTTATGAGCCGTAGAAAAATCTGTTCTTTTGATCCCCGTTGAATGGTTCATTATTATTTGATTATTACAGTAACTTTTTATTTTATTTTATTCATTTTTTCCGTATGCGATTATGAATATAGCCCAGCCCATATTTATGCAATATGGTTTCGGTATAAAATAAAATAAAATAAAAAAAAGCAACCAAATATATATATAATGCTCGAGGAAATGCATTAGGTGGATTAAAACAAAGTTAGTATTCATCTTTTTTGAATACTATGTTATGCAACAATACATTTTTATTTCTCAGTTTCGTATTGCTACTTGTTAGTTTTTTTACATTTATCAATAGGTGTGATTTATAATTATAATTATTTTAAAACATCTAATGTAAACTGACGTCAACAATATAAACAATTAACTATTTTTAATTTCTTTTTAATTTTCATAAATCGGTCATATCTATAACATTATTTCACAAAAACCTTGAAACTGAATTAATTTTTGTTCTGTAAAGTAATTTAAATATGTATAATTAATTTAAATTATTTGGAGTTCAATTAATTTATAATTATTTTATAATTATCTGTAAAATCATTGTATTGTCCATTTATAGGTACATAGTACATTTTCATAGTGCCTTATATTTTATACCATTATCGATTTCGATTTTAGTTATGATTTTCTATGCGATAAACGATAAATCGGTAGATAATAAAACTTATACAGGTACACTAAACTATTGTCATCACTACTAGTGAGTAGTGACTACACACTAGCATACTTGAGTTCCTGTATAATGTTTTGATTATATCGATAATTATTGACGTTCGTTTACTTCGTACTTAGAATATTATGAATATTAGAAAAAAAGAATCACTAGCTTTTTGTTTGACTACGTTTATTCCAAACCATTATTATGGTTTTGAGTGAAGTAATCGTTTTGACTGGTTCTTTCTTGCCAAACGATTTGGTTGTACTTAGTTTTATTCATAAAACATTATGTTAAATTGTATATAGGTTTTGTAGACTTTCGTAGGAATATTATTGTTCTGTTCTTTTATTGCGCTAAGAGCTCCGACTTTGAAATACTCTTCACTTGAATATTTCACTACAGTGACGTTGTAAAAGTTACATTTCTATTTCATAAAAACTTATTCAAAGGACCATTTATTAAATTTCAAATAGCATTGTTTGCGTTCATGTGTCTGGAACTAGATATCTTATGTATTTTAAGAAAAAACACAACTGTTCATTCTGTCAAGAGAAAAAATTCTCTTAAATAAGATATCATATTGTTTTGACTCCCATTGACTATTATCGTAAATATTCTTTATGATAGTATCTTGGGCGATGAAGATATACTGACTAACATGAGTATAGTATTATAATTTATTAGTTCCGACAAAACCAAAAGTATATATTGAATCAAACCTATAGTCTGTGTATAGAATACGATTTCAACTTTTAATGACTACCAATTACCTACATACACATTTACCTCTTTGTGCCTACCGACCATTAGTTTCATTTATTTGGTTTGTTGGATAATATAGCGTATATTGTAGTTATAGACAAAGTCAAAAGTTTTATTTTTTAATCAGTCGAGTGATTTATATAACACCTTTAAACACAACAATACGTTTCTAAGATATGCACCTGCCTCGCTTAAAATATAATAAGTAAAATTCTGCTAACATAACATAAGACATTGGGGTATGAAGTGTAATATAGACAAAGTTACGATGGATAGCTAATAGAGTTTATAACTATTATTGTTATTTTGGTATAGTTTATGTGACATATTGGAGGTCACAAGCAATGTAGGTAGACAATTTTATAGACATCCGGAAACATATAACTTATTTATTATCATAGATATATTTTAATTTCGAGCTCTTAAAATCAAATTAAATTATTTAAAGAACATAATATAGTATACAAACATTATAAACTCTGAATTTTACTTGACTAACTACATTTGCCTGCAGACGGAAGCTTTATGTATTTTTCCTTGAAATCTTATCATATTTGTCGTAACAGGAAATAAAATATAATGGGTAGATGCGGCATAATACGTGTATTGATGGTATAGTCATGCAATTGTTAAAGAAGTAATCGTAAAATATAACCCTGGCGTCGTATTAGGTAAATATGAATAAGCGATGGTTCCTGAACCTAATTTTTTATACATGTACCGAGTAAATTACAATAATATTAATAAGAGTTAATTAACTTAACAAAACAAACAAAATAAATAGGTGCATGATATTAAATAATAAAAATATTTTAATAAGTACCATATTAGTGTAGTTGGTATAAAATATAGGTACTTAAATGTTGACAAAAATTTGGTTTTCTAATATTATTTACTTGGTCTATTTAAAAGTAACTAGGAAGTAATTATTCAAATGTTTTTTATGATATTTTAATATATAAAACAGTCGAGGAGTTAATAGTTGTAATTTAAACCCTATTATGAAAATAATATTATTTCCATTGTTTGCATCAGAAAAAAAGGATTTTAAATAAAAACTTTACCAACATAACAAACGAGTAAATTAAAACGTAGAAATACATTATTATATGCACAAGTTATAATATACTTAGTTCCATAAATTTAAAACTACTTTATACATTTTAATAATACAAAAAGAGCAATAAAAGAATTTTTGGGAATGCGAACGCTTGATTTGATTAAATGTATTTATTGATTGCATATAGGTACCTACTTTGCCTTAACAAAAATTATGTCATTTGGTTGCTAAATCATTGTTTTGTTCTGAATGTTCGTAAGGATATTATAATTTAGTGTAGGTATAAACTGAAATTTATTACTATTAAATGCATAACAAAATATGCGTAGTACAATATGTGAAGGCTGTGTGTTTTTGGGGCGGACGTTAAATGAGACAAATTGTTTTTCTTTTCTAAACAGCTTGGTTAATCTGAACACTGAAAATGTGGATAGCTTGGGCGTATACGCTTTGGAACAAATCCAAGATACTGGTCGGCTACTCGCGAATCCCTCTCAGTAATCATGTCCGACAGTATATCCTCCCACTGACTTGATTTTTTGATCCTTTTATACAGTAGGTAGAGATTTTATGGAGTCTTAAGGCAATTTAAAATTTAGTTAAATTTCTTCTGCACATTAACATTTTTCACACTTACTTTGTTATAGTAGAAAATGACCTACAATATTTCAGAAATTATATCATATCTAAAAAATACTAATTATTTAAATGTTTGGTAAAACTTCAAGTGTCTACGATTAATATAATCGATCTTGTTGAAAACTAGTTTTCAGTAAAATTACCAGTTTTTTCCGATTATTTTGAAAAATACTAAAAATTTTTCCTTTTGGCCACATCATTTCAATACTTAAACAATTCTAAACAGACTGAACTCTTTTATTTCAACTACCTCTATAACTGATGTCTTGAAGTTGATATTTAAAAAAAAGTTATCTAAGTATTCTGTTACATAATAATTACATTCATTAATATTTGGAAGTATATAAGTACAGTTTATAAAATAATGAGTTACTCGAATAGGCAGAATGAGACCTTCCAGTGAAGAGACTGTCAGTTTGTCATGAGGTAGTTTGTGTATATAGGTACTAAATTATATTATTTTCAACGAGCCGAGTATATATTTTAGTACCTAGTGCAATTATAATTGTACTTTGAATTGTTATCATATTACATTCTCACTAAAAAAAGTAAAAGGACTTTTTAAACATATTAAGTGTTTACTTCAGTATTTTTGAAGATGGCTTTTTACTCTTTTTCATTAATTACACCACTGTAAATGACTTGGTGGTTTAAATTGGCAAGGACGACAGATTAATAAATGTAGGCATGATTAATAAATCATATACGTATATAAGATTTATTTATTATATGTTCATAATAATTAATATATTTGTCATTAATATTTTTTCTAAAAATTACAAGTCCCATAGCAAAACTAATAATTTATTCATGAAGGTACATAAATCACCTATTATATTTTATTTATATTTTGAATGTACTATGTCATTTTAGTTGAAGAAATAGTTATAATATTACAAAAATACACGTCAACTTCTTTACTAATTTATATAATTTGTCTCTATTTTAAAATATAGTATGATATTTATAAACATATTACATTAGTTATTATATTTTGTCTATAACATATTACAATGTTTTATCTACACAACTATTATTATTTTATTTTTTAGTTTTTTTTTACATAAAAAGTATTTTTTCAAATTCAAAATTTATTATTTTATTCTGAAATTCTCATTTAAGTACTATTAGTAACTGTATTACAACACTTATATAATCATTAATCACATTCATGCTAGAAAATTTAACAAATACAAAATAATTTAATACAACAATTTATTAATTACCTAGTTATTAATACTAATTATAGTATTATGTAGACCATTGACTTTTGACACCCATATTTACAATTATATATTTACTAATAAGGAGCATTTCTAAGGTAATGATTTATAAATGATTTATTTATCTAAAATGTATAAAACATTTTATAAACATTTGATTTTGAATAAAAAACATGAAGCTGTTCAGAATTATAACTCATTTAAAGCTGGTGGAATGCGCTTTGAAATACGTTTAGTTACATTTCTGTGATTTTGAGGCAATTATTATAATAATGATATTTAATATTCCTATTACGTAGGTACATATAATTTGACATTGAAATTAGTTTCCTAAAAAAAAAATATAACACACTCAGACAGTCAGTGAAACCTTTTATTTACAAGACGTATTGCTCCTAAGATTTAGATGATATTATTTGTACATAAGTGCATACTTAAAAAGATTATTGCTATTGTTAAATTTAATGCGCAATTTCTAATACCGGTCAATTGTTGTCAATATTTGCATAAATTAATCGTTTAAGCTCAAAAGTAATATAAATTAACGAAATTATTTAGTTAATCAATCATTATATCAGGGTTGTCACGACTTCACGAGTTGGAAGTATATAAAGCACTTTTATAAGACACTTATCGTTTCAAAAAATAAAAGAGGTTAATTAATTAAAAACTTACCACAAGCTCTACCCATGTCGATAGGTTCAAACAATAAGAATAAACAGATATAATATATTATATCGAGTTAAATAATATAAATTTAAAGTAAATTTGCAAAAAGAGTCATTGCTTAATTTTGTTCAATTAAAAATATATTAACTCCCTGTAACTTTCGTTAGTTTCTATATTAGTTTAATATTGCTATCGTTTAATTCCACAACTAATCACGGATCAGAATGTTGATATAATTATTATAGAGTTCAATATATTGTTGTGCACCTTTAAACTATATATGTTAGTTATGACTTATGAGTATAGTAATTACTCGATGACTACTCTATACTCATAATCTGTGTTTTGAAACCGTAGGTATTTAGTACAATATAATATTGTAGTATATGTTTTATACTTTTATCAACACAATGATAGTGTAATACGAATATACGATGATCGTATATATATGCATGCAATGTAATAAACACATTTATACTCTGTCTGCGCATAATTTACCTGGTTACTTCTTAAAATAACGGACACTAACATGCGTCCGAAATTGTGTAAAATGTTATAATAGGTACGAATTAATTTTCCATTATTATTATCACTCGGGTTTTAAATATATAAAATGACATTGGTTCATCGTTTACTTTCTCTGTGATATGTATAATATAAGTACAGCTAGATATCTATACATCTAATTCTGATGTTAGCTATTTGTCTTCTTGAGGATTTACTCTCTCATTTTCTCACTATTTCGACGGTCAGTGGAAGGTACATGTTTGAGAATACCTTCAGCAATGAATGAGTGAATGGGTGAAGTGATCTCTCCCCTCTCGGGAATTTGGCATCGGTGGTTGATTTATTTTTAATTATATCTTTAATGTATCTATAATAATAAAATTTATTATTATTAATTTAACATTCAATCAATTAAAAAGTAAACATTACTATTCATTTTCGAGCAATACTATAAAAAAAATCAAGAAGTGGATTACATAACCACCTGTGCTGTGGAGGGGGGACACGTCGAGTGTCGTATTATAACATTTTAATCGCTCTCCCCTCGTCCTCCTTCATCGGTCGATCTTCAGATGCGCCACTTTGGGTACGAAATTTACATAATTGACGGGCGTAACGTCGTAATGTGTCGTGACTTTTATAGCAACGGGAATAATGCGCTAGCGATAAGGAAAATGAGCTGTGGAAAACCGTTCGAATTCAGTTCAGTCGCATACACCGTACCTACTCGTTCATTATATATCTACACCGTAAACGCGTATGTTCGTCTAAGTACTGTAGCTATAAGTCCAGTGTGCCAATAAAACGCTCCAACAAATAAGCAGTCGGCAGCCAATCGGCCACAGGATAAACTAGTGTGACTGACGCGAAGTATGTTTGGCAATCCCGACTAATTTCCTTAGTGTTTCCCTGCGCCATTTGGTCAATATGATACGATTGGACAAGTTGTTGAGAAGGTAAAGTAAATTCACACGCAAGAAGAGAAAAATATTTAAAAAATCGATCGCTTTATACACTCATAGGTATAATAGGTACACTTTTGTAGTGCACATAGCTGTAGGTCATTCTCGAGTGCAATAATTATATATTATAATATAAGACTATGTATAACTGCTGCTGCTGCAGGCACAGTCGAGTAATATTTTTTTTGTTGGTTTTAATTCGTCCTCAGTTCCTCCTCGTTGGACTAGTCTTTGCTGTTATTGTAAAGGCGGCACACAGGTACGTGGTATATGGTTCGGAAGGGAAAAAACATACATAAAAACCGTGAGACGAACACACAAAAAAAAAATATTACAACAATGCAATAATAATTGTCATTTGTCAGCTGTGGTGCATGTACGGCTAATTATTAACAGACATGTGTCGTTTCCAATTTCCGCGCTCGCACTCACATTACGAATATTATTATTCATCTCGCCTGCAGTTGTTGCGAGTGTTATTGTGACCTCAAACGGTTCTTTTGAACGTCACGACTTTTGCCGGAAAACCTATTCCTATACATACATTTTAAACGAGCTTAATTTAAATTCATCGCACAAGTTGGCGGCTCACAATAATGACCGCCGCATTATTATTATAACGGGCGAATCTGTAAATTACTTTTTCCGTCTGGCACTACTTGAGTTTTTCGAAACATTTTCCACCTCCGAGTGGCGAGTGCGTGTGAGCTGGCCTCGGCGGCGGGTGCTTTTAACGTTATTGTTACTGTAAAGTGTTGCGATGTTTGTCTAGCGTGCAAAACGATCGCAGACTGCAGTTACTTGACGTTACTATTTTGTCGATTATTTGCAATAGCGATTATATATATATATAGAGAGAGATGAAATATATATTATAATTCACTTAACCGAAAAGTAAAATTGCGTTCGACGAATTTTAATAATTAAATAAAGACTTAGATTAATTATGGAGTTCGTATATCACATAATTCAATTAAAAATGATAATGTGTAAATTGAACTATAGTCAAACTGTGGGCTGTCGAGTACACGACCTAGTAATTATAGAATAGTAATTGAGCACTAGAATTTGAGTTCGTGTAGTGGAATTCATTATAGGCTTAGGCTCATCGTGAATAAGGTTAAATTATTTCTCAAAAATGAATAGTTAATATATTATATGTTTAGTGTTTACCTTTATTCATGAATTTAAATTGTTGTTCTGAATAATTAAGTGCTCTAACATATGCATCGATTTTTTTTTTACAATATAATTGTCTTTGAACTTATAATTATATGTCATTGCGTTGTCGTATAAATTAAATTGAAACATTAAAAAGATAAATGCAAGATAATTAATGTGACGGTTTTAAAATGTTTATACAAATTAAAAACTTTTGTTAATGTTTAAAAATAATATACTTATCTCTCAACCAC
The DNA here is from genome assembly GCA_008528875.1 of Aulacorthum solani. Taxonomy (NCBI): domain Eukaryota; kingdom Metazoa; phylum Arthropoda; class Insecta; order Hemiptera; family Aphididae; genus Aulacorthum; species Aulacorthum solani. The sequence goes on from PVMI01017403.1 coordinate 22,184, forward strand.
TACAAATAGATAATACATAATGCTACTTAAAATTTTTTGGATTTCAAGTAATTATATTGTCGTGAATTTATACGAAAAAATTTTAAAAATTGTATTTTAGCTTATTATTAGTATATTGAATAGAAATAAATATCTAAATTAATGAGTATTATATTGAAATTGATTTTAAATTTAACATTAATATAGTTAACTAAAAGAAAATTATATTAGTTTTTTTATTATTTTTACTCAGTTATGAACAATAATTACAAACAACATTAGTTAAACATGCATATTTTTTAAAACATCTAGATATTAGTTTGACTAATTTTAGTTATCATTTATTAATTATGTATATGCAAAAGGCTGTTAAATCGATTAGTTTCAGTCCATAACGCATCCTTTCAAAAAGTGTTCATATTTATTTATACGTTTCTAGTCATTATACCTACTTCTATAAAAAAAAAGAAATATTTTGGTTGCTTGTTTTTATTGAAAAACACTAAAAAAAAAAATAATTAAAATATCGAATTGTACTTAATAAATTGATACTTTTAATATGAAAAAATATTCTCGTTTCATTTTTTTCGGAAAATTGTGAGAGTGGGTGGTTATAACATTTTTGATAACGTAATGATAATCATTTTATAATATGTAACGTCGAAACACACTTTCATTGAAATAGCGTATACTCAAAAAAAAATGATCAGTATATTTTCCTTATACTTATACAATTATACATATTGTTTTAAATTTTAGAAGTTTTTTCTGTGAATTTAATAATGAGATTTCGATTTAGGACTTAACCATGTATGCAACACATTTTAATGGTTTTGAAATTTTTTTTTTTACATATACTTTTACTTAAACCGACGCATGGTTCTGATGTAATAGTTACATCTCTTCTATGTTTCTGTAGTGTTTATAACATAGTAATGAACTTGAAAACAACTACGAGACAGGGCAGGATAGAGTTATATGAATTGCTATGGGAATACCTACATAAATATAAATTCATTCGAATTATATTGCGCATTATTTTACAACATAGGATAACAGAAAACATTTTGAACTGTCGAGAGAGGGGTTCTCAGAGGATGTGGCTTAAGGATTTAATTTTTGGAAAACTCTACTTGAGAATTAAAAATCTTTGCAATTTATGAAAAAAATACTTTATAATAAGTTAACGTTATTTCAATTTTTTGGTTAATTTAAAATCTTCAAAATCAGCGTAAATGTACATGATATATTTTTACGAACCGCCGACTCGGCTTTGAATAGAAGGAAAATCAATAAAATAATATTATAACAGCATAGGAACCTCATCAGTATTTTGTTTTTGATATATTGTTTATTATTATTATTATGTTTGTTATTGTTTTGAGTCAAAAGGAGGCGGGAAAACTTCCGGGGGAAATGTAATATCCGAATGTGTGTGTGCGCTTGTGGATGTATCCTGTGTATAAATAATAGGAAAAAAATGTATTTATGCAAAATCGTGCATATAATGGACATTGCGACATCCGGTTTGAATTCAAGCCCGCGCCCGCTGAGAATACATAACATTAAGGTCGACATTGATCCGAAACCGCAAACTCGGCACCCTGCCGCAGTATATAGTGTACAAAAACGTACGTCTCATATTATAATGACTGTCCCGTTTGTATATCATTTCGTACGTCTTCATCTTCATCTCGTCTCCCTACCTTATTCCTATTATCGTCAGGAGTATTAATAATGGCGATTGCGAAAGTGTCGTCCCGTTTTGCAATTTGATAGATTGGCCGTTGATCAACAAAGGTGTCAGATTTCGATACCTGCGATAGCTGATATATATTAAAACATAATATAGGTGATATTATATATATTATATGTATACTAGGCTAGGTGACTTGGTATACTCGGAAAAAACTTCAACGGGTTGCTCTCCCACAGCATAATATTATATATGATGCAAAATAATATAATAAACGTAATAAATGTGTATATTGCAGACTTCTGTTTACGTAAATTGTGCAGTGTCCAGTGATAATTAGATCCAATGACATTTTAATTGGCAAGCTCTGTAATTTAACTAGAATGAAACTGCGTTTAAGCCGAGATCGCGATTGACACGCGTAGTATATAATATGGACAACAGCGAACAGACAATATTATCGTGTTTACATCGCTTTGTATAAAGTCGGTTGATCATATTATTATATTATAATTTATCCTGTCCTTCACCCCTCCCCCACCAAATTGTAGACAATAATAAAAAATCCACAACCCGGTATTGCACTCTTTGGATTTTCTATTTTTATTATAACCATCAAACGCCATGATGAGGTAGGATAATAATCAGGGAACGAATATATTATAATTTTCATGTTTGTTGTATATTATATAAGATGCTTAAAATTCAGCTGAGTAAGCTTAAAATTAGTTTCATGATACATAAAAGTACAGAACAAAATTTAAAATTTTATTTTGCATATTTTTGCATATTTTACAGTTTTTTCGATTTTACTTTATGATTATATAGGTATTTTGGCATTTTCACTTGTTTAAAACTTAACTAATCATATAATAATTATGTTTTTAAACAGTTGTCAACTGCATATTGTAATAATTTGATTGAATTTTATAACAAAATCCAAATCATTACACTGCTGTGTTGATAGATTAATAACCAAGTGAATTTTTTCATAGCCTTCGGATTCAAATAAATATCCCTAAATCAAGTGTAGAAATAATTAACAATTTGCATATCAGTATAATAAATTAACTATTTCTAATACGTACTTATTTAGCGGTATTTAAGGGACCATTTATGGCACATATTTATGGGATTTTATGTGACACGAAATCCCATCCCTAACTACTAGTAATCATAATAACAATAACATGATAGAATTAAATTAATTGTATATTCCTCGTGTATCCTATATTTGTATATTATATTATGGGTTCTATAAACATCGAGATAAATAAACATTCTTTATCTATATCACTATTATATACCATTATGGCATTATATACGTACCTCGGTCGTCGTTAAAAGCCACTCATCGACTCAATTTCGTATTGCTTAATATGAGAAGCCTATACTCATGCCTTACAATTGTACACGATTTCAGTCCCCACTGCATTACTATTGTATATAGTACTATTACGTCTTAAACAATATCGAGGGTGTTTTCGAGTGAACTGTTTTTTGAAAACGTTTCGGAAACGTCGAGTTTTTTCCAATAATACATTAATTATTATTCAAATAATATTTGGCCTGAATCGCTCGGAAACGCATACCCAACATATTATATACGACCGTGTTATTCATTCGTGCCGTACAGGACCCACACAGGCAGGCCTCGACGATTCGACACGGTGTACCCCGCCGCATTATGGCCACGATAGTCGGCGAGTCGTATATTATTATTATATATGGTTTGCTGTCGTTGTCCCCTTGCTAATTTGTGCACTCGTTACGTACAGTTTTATGTCAGAACAATAACACGCTCGTGCAATAAAACATGACATTGTCAAGCAACGAATTACACGCGTCGGCTAAATTCTCTTGACAGTCGGTCGCGAACTGTGTGCATCAGCGCATTCGTGTTTCGTTTATTTTACGTTTATTGCAGAGGAATAATATACGCGCACGTATCTATATATAATAGTGTAGGTATACCTATGAGGTATACGTTTCGAGTGCGATAGTAAACGTGTGTAAAGTACCAAACGATTTTTTTTATGTTTTTTTGGGATGTGCGAAAGAAAATCAAATTCTAATGGCTCGTATTTTGGACACCGTTTCCTTAACTTTGGGTAAGAATCGAGTTACGAGTATGCAATAGGATACCTACCTATAGCTTTTTCAAGCTTTCTGCGATTGGTCGCATGTTTTCAAAATAGATTTTCAAGCGGAGACGTTCGCATTTCGTAACTTCCGCTCATTCTAAAAAACTATTTTTCTAATCATATTGTTATACAAGTTTTAAATCAACACATGGCATAATCTATGCGCACTCACTATCTACCGTTTTTAACTGTAAAAATACGCAATGTTTATACTTGTCGAACAAGCATTAGAACTTGTATAAGTAATACTTCAAACTTTTATTCAAATCTAGTAGATACATATATTATGCATTTGTTATTACGTATTATCTAATGTTATTTAAGTATGGCAATGTTTATCGATAGGACTTGGCTGTGTTAAAGCAAGCAATATAATGCGTCCCAACTCCTAATGAAACGGAAATATTGGCCTATACAATTTGTTTGTTTATTTGGCGATTGCAATTTTTCGCGTTTTAATTGATAGTAGAATTCAATTTATTGTTCTCGTCTGTAATTCGTTGTAATAATATTTTTTCGAACCATTCATCAAAATATAATATACGTCCGACCCATTTGCAAAGAATAACATTGTTTGTCGTGGGACACAGTGAAAGTATATATTATTATTATATATCACATAAATGCATGACATTAAAAGCGACTGACCACACCGTGTTTGTTCGCGTTAGAAATAAAGTCGCAGTGTTTTACGATCAATTGAAATGACGAAAAAAACTAAAATCATTTTTGCCTCCTTCTAATATAATGTATAAATATGTGAAAAATACACCGTAATAAATTACTTCAATAAGTCGATCGACTGCGCCTTTTTCGGCACGGCACGGACTTCCAATTCGAACATGTCTGACGACCACGTACATAGGAAATGGTATTATTTTATTTATCGTCTTCGTCGAATAATATGGTTTAGGGTAGTCGGTAGATACCACCAGCTAACCGCAGAGCTATGAGAACCTCAGGGAAAACCGTTCAAATATGAATTTCTATCATTATATTATTATTATTGTTATCATTGTACAACCCACCTAAAGCGGCGTTATTGTGTTTGATGGGAAAATAATTGTATTTTGCGTTGGACTAAATCAAATGTAAGTGGTCGATGTCCAGGGGAGGGGACGTCCTGGGTTCTGAAGGGGGGAGCGCTTTATGCGCATTGAAAGTTCCCGCCACTATAATTGTTTGAATTATCAATTAACAATATATATTATTATAACTTTGTCCTTACTAAAAAAAAACAATGAAAAGAAAGTTAATATTTTATTTCCCGTTTCAATAATATCATGTAAAACCAAAATGTTTTATATTAGGGCATATTAATTTGTATGGTTATAATAAGTACCTACATTGTGATAGCTCCGAAATGTATGTACCTATAGGTACTGTTTAATTTTTAAAACACAAAAATTAATCACCATTAAAACATTAAAGTAAAATAAAACTTTTTATTTGGTATTGATTCGCATTCCACCTCAATGTCCATAGTTTAAAAACCATAATACGTAACCGTATTAATTTGTATTTATAATTTGTGCACAGACACCGCAGATGGCCGCTGCCATTTTCCTCCAAAAAATGAGATTCTCTTATCTTTCACTAATAGTTTTCTTCCATCATTAAAATAAGGAATTGCCACTCCCTTATTAATTTAAGGACTGGTTAGCATCAAATTTGTACCTAATAAATTAAAATTAAAAACCATTGTGATAAAATAAAATATAGTAAATTATAAGTTTTTTATAGTAATTTAGATCTAAAAATAACTCAAAATTGAAATATATGAAAAAAATGAATGTATATTATTATGATATTTGGAGGAAGTACTATAGATACGATTCTAGTTCTTAGGAAATTAGAATGAACCTAAATTGAAGGTTACCATGGAAAATACATTTTGTTCTAGGAAAACGCACGGCGAAAGAAAACTTTAATATCTCATTTTTGCAGAAGGAAAATGGTGCCGCCCCGCAGAATACCCGTAGCAATAATTTATTATATCCATCAAACTCGGTTGAGGATGGCTGCAGGGGTTGATGTGGCAATATGTGTTATAGCAGTTGTCTCGGTGAAATGTGTCGTTCACAACAACAGTAATTTAGTTAGTGGACACGAGTATAGTGGAAGGAACTATAGTAGCAGTCTAGTATATATAGTGGAATAATAGTATGAATAATAAATTATAAGGAAAAAAAATAGACAGTTGTCGAATTATAATCGAAAAACGGGTTGGAGGTAAAAACATAAACAATAATCTCACGCGTGTGTCAGTGCAGTCTGTATCGTATAGATATACCTCCAGCGGTTTATTTTGTGAAATAATAATACAATAATATAAAAATATATGACGTGATACTATTTTATTATTATTTATCGTATATGAAGACGGGGAATGCCGTTTTCATTGACCAAGAGATTGCCGACGCCTCGCCCAGGCCACACAATGCGCCTAGGCACTATTTTACTTCTCTCGGCTGTTGTATACGTGATGACCTGCACGACGTCAATTCCGTCCACTCGTTCCTACCTAGAAATATTTTATTATTATTATTATTAAACTTTTTCGTCTGTTTGGAGCGCGCCGTTCACTCGTTTATTATTATCATCGTCATCACCGCGGTGATTATTATAGACACCGCAGTCTGTCCCCCCCACAACCACCCCAAAATGGTGAAAACTCGATCGGTCGTTTTCTAACGGTTCGTCACGACAGTAATAACATACGTTTGGAGAGAGAGATGATGACGATGGATGCAGTCGAGTGACGAGTATCGCGATCGCGCGATGACCGACTAATTTGTAATAATAAACTCTCTCAAACTAATCATAATAATGAGTCGACTAGAACTCGAAAATCAGCAGCTTCGACGGTGGTCGCCGCCGCATCCTCTCGTTGACTCGTCCCAAATATTGTTTTGACTCGTAAAGATCAGTAATGGACGAAAGTCGGTCCGGAAAAATCAATGCCGTCGTTTCGTCGCTGTAATAATTATACTTAATATGTATATTATAGTGTTGTTCCAGGACTTGAAAAAAAGCCAACGGTCGATACCGACATCGACCGTTTTGCACTCAAAATCACTGTACTATATATAATGTATACAGGTATAATATTATGGTGTGTTTCGTCGCCGACGTGTAAAATGAGGTTAAGTGAACATTTTAATAATTTGATTTTTAATTTCAAATTATGCACCTGTATAATATTAACTGTTTTTCACTATTGGTGGCTTGCATGACAGCGACGATTTATATTATATAAGCGCACACTCGTCACAATAAATTCTTAGTAAGTTTCTAGCGCATTCCACCTAATGGCTTATCACTGACAGTCATATAATATATATTTATGTGCATTGTCCATAGAAAATTCAAACACATTCGACCCCCCGACTAATCCTAATGTTAACCGAGTATGATGGTAACACTAGTGTAACATCGGAATAACTATGGGGAGGGGGCTAAAGAAAGCTCAGCCATAGACGTTTCACCTATTACTTTTTACTTTTTAGCCCGTCCTGGTTAAAATCCACGTAGAAAACTGTTATGATTTTTTATGTGTAAAATAAAGTAACTAATAATTTTATATATTTTTATAACACATGAGGAGAATCAAAATATATTTTAGGTCGAATACCTTAGACCCAAAACAGAGTCGGTGAACTGGTCATAATAAATAATATACAGGAACAGAATTATCTAATAAAAATATATCGATGATGAAAATATTAATACATACGTCTTAATTTAGTATAATGTTATTGTAATATTATATTTGTTTTGTTGTTAAATTTTGTCTTGAATGATGAGGGGGGCACTTTTACAGTATACGGTTATTAACCTACCATGGTTTATTTTCAACTTTGATTACATGCATAACTCGCTGTGACCGCTATAATATAGTTTATATAGAGACGCTCGTGATTGGAGTGTGAGGCTTTGCCCCCTGAGGATTACTTTGAACTTGAGTTTTCGAGAACGCTAGCCCCTGTGACTATATTAAATCCCACGCAAATAGTTACAATGTATGTCTTATAATAATATGCGTGTACCTATACGTATACAATGTATGCTGTAATATATTATAATATGATATTATGATCGACGGTGACTATCCCGAATCCACGGTGAACGACGTATATATAGGGTTTATATGTAATATACGATCGCGTCAAGTGGTTCGCTTTATCGTAATCTAGGTCAAGGACGGTCGCGTCCGCAACGATAGTGTTTTCGATCCCGAGTATACATATCTCTCTCTCTCTCTCTCTCCGTCTATCCGTCTCGTTCTCTCGCACAAACAATTTTAACGGCGCACGCGCGCCTTGTCGCGGCGTAACTGTTCGCAGTCAGCTGCGCGGCGGCGGCCAACAGCGATTTGATGAATAATGTGCATGTATACATAGGTACCTTCTGTGAGACATCATTAACACTGCCTGAGATTTTTTCTCTTCCTCCCGTAATTTTCTGACAAACTAAACTCATTGAGTGACTCATTATTACGATACCTAAAATTAAAATTAAGGCTGAGATTATTTGTATGAAAAAAGCATTATTTAACTGAAGCTATAGCTTCCCTTAACACAAATTTTGAGTTATAGCTTCCTCAGAAGGCTACACTGATAAATTTAATTTTTAAACTTTTATTTTCCAATTTTTTCTAGTAATATTCCTTTATTCGATGTTTTTTAATCATTTACTTTAGGTAGTTAACATTTTTTAAGTTACCTATTTTGAATTGTTTCATATCATTATTCTACACATCTTGTACCCACGCCATACTTCATTAATACTATTTTTAGTTTAAAGAACATTTGATGGAATTTGATATTTTTTAAACTATGATTTCAGGAGTACCTATGTATATAGGTATGTATACTCTTACAGTAAACTACATTTTTCGAGATTGTAATGCATTTGTTGAGATTTAAAGTGTATTTTTTGTTTTTCAATGCAATCAATTCACAGCACTAATTATAAAATATATATTTTGTATACAAAAATATTACCATTTATCCACGTGAAAACTTTCGACAGACCTTGCAGTGTGGGTGAATGAACACCCTAAAGTTTAGGGTCTAAGCTCACCCTGTACCTATATGGACTCTACCATATAAGTTCTTAAATGTTTTTACAGAGAATGGCAAAAAATGTTTCGACTAGCATAGACTCATTAGAAGATATTTGTAAAAACACCCAACGGAACCGAATAGTATAAAATGTTATTTTACACAATACTTAGGGTACACAATCTTAACTTGTTTTTTTTTTAAATTACCCATAATATATTATACAGTCGATTTTTAAATGCGCATTAGTGATAGATACCATTTGGACGTATATATTTATATTTTCAATGGAAATAGCGTATTTTTGTGTTTTTTTTTACCTGTTTGACCTCGATAAATCGTCTTTTTTACGATTTAAAAAAACAAAAACTTTACCTTTAAGCAACTTTACTGCGACGTATTTACCCATTTAAAATACAACGGAATTTTTTTTTTCGTAATGTGTACAGTTTTGAATAATGAATAATAATACAATTATTATTGAGATAAAATAAAACTTTTTGTCCTTATTTTCATTTCCGAGTGTATTGTACATATTACATCGTATTAAGGTCACGAATGTTTGGGTCGTTTGGGACACATGTCGGTATAGCTTATGAACTTCCGGGCGGCCCCAAGACTATAATATAATCGTCTCGTGTTTAAGTCGTCGTACATAAATCGTATTCTCGCATTCGTCGGCGCGTTTCCTAAAAATGTTATAAAATGATAATCGTTATAGCTGTAATTTCGCAGGAAGATTTTATTAAGTAGTGTAAGTGTACGGGTATAAATATATATGTATTATATAATAACGTGTTCTCGAGGCTTACATAGTTTGATAGCACTCTCTCGTCTTTCGTCGTCCTCGTCGTTTAACGGTATTAAGTATTAAACGTTCCTATGCAATTACTTAAGCTTAAGCTTTTTATCGAAAACTTGTACGCTTCATAATATTATATGTATACATATATCACTCAAATTAATCACAATTTACGTAGTCGTTTATTATATTTGATAATCTTTTTATCTCGAGTTACTCGTGTGTGCATTTTGCCGATCGTGAATTAATTATAATACAATGTGAATCGATTACACGTCGATTCAATAACGCGTCCGATTTGAACGGTTTTTATTATAAATTAATATATATTTTATGCGCATACAATATACATCGTAAATCACGTTACCCGATGTAATAATAATGGTAACGTTTGTTATTATTGTAACCAACACACATCGTTAAATATTTACTTTGGAAATATTCGAACAATGACGATATATTATTTTAAACTCGGATAGGTTTTGTCCAATTATTTCTGAATAATCAAATTTTATCGAAATACGTGTTTCGGTCTAACGAAAGTATTTCGTATAGTGTAAATTAATCAGTTCGAAAAACTTTGATAACCACACGCATAGCAAAATCGGTGGTACCTACACCTATATATAATATACATATTATATTAACTCAGACACCGTTTTCGATTCGTTTTCGTATACTCCAATAATTCATAATATATTTTATTATATCTACTGGGTGATTCACCAAGGAGTCTCACCTATAAGTTCTATAGTAATAATCCATAATACTTATTTTTGCATTTTTTATAAAACATAAAATATTAATAGATTAATATTAATTTTTAGTTATTGTAATAAATAGCCTTAAATATAGCCCTCATATTCTCCAAGATTCCAGACCTTTTATGGCGAGTACTATAATATTAAAATCCTAGGTACTTAAAGTTACAGAACTCGAACACTACTAGTATGAATTTGTATTTTGGTACATAAACATTTTTAGGAAAATCATAATCTGCTTCATAATATTGTATACAGTAAAATAGAAATCCTTTGAAAACAAAAAACAGTTTGTGACGTCACTGGACGTTCCTCATAAATAGTTAGGTACCTATGTTAAGGATCTGAGTGTTCGAAAATATAGTTCTCGAGTACCTACACCTGTTTAGAAATTCCAAAAACCAGAACTTGATGCAACTGATTATTAAAAGTATGTGGATGAGCACTCTTGATGAATACACCCTGTGTATAGTATAATATAAAATATAGATACACATTATACCTATACTATTGTACGGTCTGCAGGCAAAGTTCTAAATATTTTCATTTACGCGGATAGCTATGAAAGATATGTTTTTATCTCGGTGTTCGGTCTTGTAGGCTCGTAACGTGAGTATGTAAATTACATTGTCATACCGGGTTTATACGATTTATAATATTATGCACAAGTTTTATGACGAACAATAATTTCGAACGTAAACTCAAAGTCTCAGCGCACTGCAAACGACACACGATACAATAACAACAGAACATTGTTTTTGTCCCTCCGTAATCGACACCGACGGAATACGTCGTAGGTATTTTATTATTGTTATTTAGAAAAAAAAACATAAAATATAATATGGAAACACGACTGACCACAATAATTACGCCTCGAAACCGGCTGCAGTATCGTAGGTCAAGATATCGTAAACGACATTGTGTGTGACATAATCATACCCATAACTCACCATTGTACATCAACCACTCAGCTTCGTGCTTGACGATTACACTAGAACATAATATTTTATTTATATATCTCACGTACGACCGGTCGAGATCGGCTGCACAGCTGCTGTCCAGCGCTCGACGGTCGTATATAAGACCTCGTAGTACAATATTATATATTATTATCACTGTATTACAACACTGATGTAACCGACTATTTACAATACGCTTCTATAAGGTGGGCATTGACTATAGTTAAAAAGTTAGAAAAGGTATTTGTATATTAAAGTTTTTTTAATTCAACTACATAGTTCGTTAATATTTTCTGATTAGAACTTTAATTTGACTATAATAAAATGATTCGTAAAAATCATTAATTATACTATCTTTTGTTTAATCACATATAGGTCAATGGTTTTAAATAGGCGTATACATTTGAAATAACTAAATAAATATTGTTTGGTAGATGATAAGTTATAAGAGGAATTTTTGACAAAATATCTGTCAAAAAATGTAAAATTCCACAATAGTTTTATAATTATTATGTGTGACCCAGTTAGGTGGTAATTAATATTTAAAAAAAAACTGGGTTGAATTCATAATTTTCTCTATATTTTGACTTTAAAGTTTTCGAGTTGAATACATTATATTGTTTGTTAGGCCTATTATAACTTGTAGTTTAACGTAACACTAACTCAAGTTAATTGTTTTCATTAACTCGTTCACCTTTGCTTTTAGTGCTACTCGGCTTTTTGTAGTGTACTATATTATATTCAAAGACGTCGTAGTGTGATAAACGATGATTATGTCTTAATAACGATTAAATTGACGACCTTATCGTTACCTATTTATGTATGGGGTCAATTATCGTGTGGATAACACTGCAATCTCATTAAAGATTATCAGCTGCAGTTCAACCGTAGTATTGTCGATATACCTATGTAGGTATATTGCGTAAACGCGTTTCTGGATGTATGTGAAATATAAATCACTTTGACTTGTTGCTGTATGTATACTCGAGTAGTAGATGATTATTTTTCAATAAAGATAAGAGTGTTTTTTTTACCGACACCCTATCTATAATATTCGAGAATACAACGCGCGCTGTGCATCACAAAATTCTGCCAAGATTTGCTTATGATTGTTTTCCACGGTCGTATTCACGTAGAAACGTATTACCATTCACATTTTTCTATAAAAATTTAAAATCCATGTTCTAGGCAAGTGGTGAAAGGATATTTCATATTAATATTATGATGATGATGATGATGATGATGTAGTAAAGACTTGCAGTTCGACGGACGTGTGCGGATACCCTATACCTATAATACTTCCTTAGTATACACGCGTCGCGAGTCGTGTGTAAAACAAAATATATTATTTAATCGTTATATCACACGATTCGTATATATTTTCTTCTTCTTACGTTTAAAACAATCGTAGCGGTTTTATTCTATTAATTTTCTGCATAATATATTTCATATTATTATGCGTGCACGAGAGTGTAAGTGAACGCTTCTCCGTAGCACGCGTGTGGTCAAAATCGACCGACTGTTGACCGTGTTTTAAAACGTCCCGGGGTTATATTTTATTATACAACTATCGTTCCCAATTTTTTATTTATTTGACGAAACACTCTTATGAGAACAGTTCGAAGATATAAACACAATAAAACGCACATGTCGGGTTCGTATTTTACATTAAACGAGAATAGCGCAATAGTATATTAATGTATATGACATTCAAATGTTAATATTCTTATATTATATTATCTGCTAAGTATAATAGGCGTGCTCAGATATTGTTGGCAGAGTCTTAGTAGTCACATTATACTTATTTATGCTGCTTTTATGACATAAACACAAATTTTATCCCAACAACATTAATTTTCGTTCTCCAACCCCTTATCAGTAGTTAAATAAGCTCTGGTAATTCCTACTTTATTTTAACTTAAAAAAAGTACGATACACGTTAATAAATAATTATCAAAGCAATATACCTATGTATTTATTATTATTAATAATAAATATTATAATTTAATTAAAATTAATTGATAAACAAATACCATAGTATTGTATAATATACATAATAATTAATTTAATTAGATAATTGTACATTTTACGATATGTTGAAAACCACAGAAAATATATATTATTCCGTAATAAATTATCGAGATGGCTGATAACAATAATTTTTTTAAATTTATTAAGGCTTCTACGACAAAGGTTTTTAGCCTGTATTTAGTATTAACAAAGTACGAGTATTTGATAAGAAAATATACATACTTAACAATAATTGTAGGTATAAAATAATAATGCATAGTATTATTACTATCATTATTATAATATAAACTACAGTTGACGTCAATCTCGGGACATGTTTTTTATTGCCAATAAAAATATATTAAATTATCTGTTAAAGTTTTCTCATGTTAAAATATACTTTTACAAAATAAATAGCAGAATAGTCGACTTTCTACCCTGAAGACTACCCCTTGCGCACGCCTATGACTCTATAGATAGGTATATTATAATAATGCGCCCGCAGCTAACGCGCACAATGCGCTCACTCGGTATTTTTCGACACGATGCATAATGCCTGCTTCTGCCATTGATGCTCATTACACGATGCCTTTTTTGAACATACACGCGGTAACCGGTTTAAAGGTGGTATAGCTTCTGTCGGAAATTCCGGCACAAGGCCTATAACTTTAACATATTATATATATACATATACCTGGCAGATCATCCGTTACGCACTATAATGCTATAATATATATTATAGTATAATACGTCTATCTGAAAAATGTGCGTCACTGCAGTTATTATAGGTATTTTTTTGCTATATGAACTCACAACAATATTATATAAACAATCGCACTTCCCTACAACACGGATTGCGTCTTACACGATTTAAATGAAAGTTTATATCTCCTGTCGCGTTTATATTTTAAAGTATTTAATTTATGTTCAAAAATTGAATCATTGATTCTATTTTACTCGTCGCACTCAAACATATAACGACCGGTAAAGTGAAATATAATTATATTAAAAATATAATATATTAGGCACAATCAAATAAATGATATGTAATATATAAGTGTACCGCATTACCTATATCTAAACGTAGTATTTATGATAATATATAATAATATGCGGACCTCTGTGGAGTTTGAAAGTTTTTCCACGTTATTGCATAACATTTGGATAGTTACCTAACACTTTCATCTTGGAAACAATCGCATTAATAGATTTTTAAATAAGTTTAAATCAATATTTATATGCGTTATATCGCGCCTATTGTGATTACGTATATTGTTCACGCGATATATATCTATATAGGTACCTACGTGTGTATAATGTAAGATGTATAAAACATTTAAACGTATAATGACGATTATTAAAGGTATTCGGTTGTTATTCTTTTCGTTATATTTCGACAGTCATCCGCGCTTCTTTTAAGACAAAACAAAATCCATACAAATTAAAGTGTATTGTGCGCCAGTTCTTTATGTCGAATCGCGCGAGCGTTAAAGCGTTTGATGATATTACAAGTACGAGTTGGACAGGCCGCTGCAGTTTATTATAATATATTATTACATGTAGTCGAACCGTCGACAAGCTGAGCAAATAAAAACGAAAGAAACACACGAACATTGTACAATTCACACTGTACATATTATATATTATATAGCAGCCCGTAACGGTCGGTGCGTATACTTAGGTTAATGTTGCTTTTTAATCTGTGTTTGAGAAAAAAATGTAATTGCACATATTGTTAATTATTATTATTATTATAGCTATATATATATACCCATAATATTATAGATGCCTATGGGTAATCGTATGAAATTGCATTCCGGCGCGCGCAGTCCGCGTTAATTTTTCAAAAAAAAAAAAAAATTATAAAAAACTGTTGTAATAATAATTGAAATAATTAAAACACACGTTTGAGCGTTTACACACAACACACGACAATGGCGGGTACATAAAGAATTTTATCGTCAGCTGTACACTCTCGTCGATTGCATGCGCAGTCCTTTTGTTCGCGTCAGCCCTCGAAACGATTTATCAGCTTTTATAATACACACACACACATACACACACACACTCTCATTATGCACCCGTAATACACCTATTATGTATAAATATAATATATATATATACATTTAATACGGCGTTTAATAATAATCAGCCGATCATGCGGTGAGTTCGTTGTGCAATATACGTAAGTTCGTAACAAGTATATGCGAGAGTATACGAGGTATGCGTTTTTTCGGCGGAAGAACTTTTCTGCTGCAGTACGTAGATATCAAGGCCGTTCGAATGTGCTGTATAATATAATACAAAAAGGAACTATAAGTGACATTTTTTTTTCAAATCGAGTACTTATCTATTAGCTCTCTTTCTATATATATATATGTATGCGACTACGGCGTATAATATTATACACGTAACATCGTTCAAAATATGTTTTACAAAGGCGCACGATTTCTTTATTATATACGGCACGGGTTGGAGGAAAAGTCAACGTTGACTATGTACAATATAGCATTTTTACCGAAAAAAAATTTCGTTTCACTTTCGTGTAAAATTGAGACAATGTGACTTCATATTATATGCTCCTTTTATTACGACGTATATAGATAATTGTTTTTCTTCGGTGTAGCGTCCTCGGGTATATTTCCAAGAGTGAGAGGGAGGGAACACCCCGCGCGTATGGTAGACCTATCTACATATTATATTGTTATCATGGGCATTGGGCATATACCAGCTGCCTTCAAAGTTACCCTTTTTTATGCCCCACACTATGTAGAGCAAAATGCTCAAGTTGCGGCCCTCTGCGTATTGTACATTATAGGTACATACGATGACAATACTACAGCTGGCTTCAAATAGGGGAGGTAAATATGCGGCGACACGTCGTCGTCGACGAAGCTATAGTATGAGAATTAAATAATGGAAAAAAATGTATATATAAAAGAACAAATAAAAATATTTTCAATAATAAACGTCATAATTTGAAATTTAACAAAGGGAAAATTAAAAAAAAAAAAAA